>LPNX010555681.1:752596-858411 GCA_001517045.1 Pseudotsuga menziesii | reverse complement strand
TATATATATATATATATGATATAACATCATATAAATAACAAACCCCTCTACATATAAACTGACATACAAAATATATTATCCATATGATGGATAATAACCCCAACCATGTAGCGACATATCGTATAAAAAACAATATGCCACCCAAAAACATGACCTAAAAAATGCCATGTCAAAATGAAAAAAAATGTACCACATATGATATAAATAAAAACCTCAAAGGCAAAAATGCCTTCTTCAAAACGAAAAAATGGTATCACCTCCACAGGGAAATATTATTGGTTTACTAAAGTTTTAAAGTGCTAGGTCGTTCGAAGCGAAAGTTCACAAGATAAAGATAGAAGTTTGACCTCGGATTTTATTTATTGCTTTGAAATATTTAAATATTTAACTCGTCATGCGTTACGAAATATTTATCGACATCATCACTTATGAAATTGCGATTAAGGGGAAGGGAGGAGTGGCGGGCGGAGCAGAGCGGAGCTCCTGGGGTGTCAAAGTGCCGCCCTTCATGAGCGGCGCGATTCTCCGCCCGCCACTCCTCCATTTTTCCAGTCAAGCAAAAGGTCACACATCGGTCAGGAGCAGACATCATTCCATGTATCATAAGGAAAGAAGGTATGGAGGCGATCATGACTATCTGGACTTGGAGCACGACCCATGGCAGTGCTCGCAATGAATGGATTTACGTTTTCCCTACCTGAACGTGGTGAATTCAGTTCCATAGTGACATAAAATATGGATGTAATTAAATGTTGAAAATATAAAATGGGTGAGTGGGATAAGCGTTAAAAGCTAAAATCCAAAATAGTCTAATAGATATCACAACCATATAAAATATAGATGTAATTAAGTGTTGAAAATATAAAATGGGTGAGTGGGATAAGCTTTAAAAGATAAAATCCAAAATAGTCTTATGGATATCACAAGCATAATAAAGGAAATCCCTATACATTATTATATTCATTGATTTAAAGGTAATGCATATATGCTAAAGTGTTTTGTATGAGAAGCTAGCATTTCTCAGGTTAAATTTCTAAATTCTTTACTTAATGGTGATTAAATTGAACACTTACCTTATTAGAGGAGAGAATCACATTAGTTAAAGGGAGTTTTATTAGTGTAATAAGATTGAATAATTACAAATATAGATGTAATCAATATGATATGGATGTCAAATTGATATAGATGCAATTAATATGATATGGATGTCAATTAGACATTATATAAATAAAATTGTAATTAATATGATATTAATTTGACATTCATAATCAATTTAACAAATATATGATATTATTAAAATACAAATATCGATGTAATTAATAATATCATATATTTGTCAAATATATGATATGGATGTCAATTAGACATTATATAGATAGAATTGTAATTAATATGAAATTAATTTGACATCCATAATCAATTTTACAATTATATGATATTATTAAAATACAAACTTCTTTTCAAATGGAATTATGTAACTTACTTTGGACTCTAGTAAGCTTCTTCCTATCAACTTTGGAATGCATGTATACTAGCAACTCTATTTCTAGTGTCATTTGCTAAATTATTTTGAGCATTCTTTTTTTCTATAACAAATAAAATAATAAGTATTTTTTGATGCTACAATTTGAGACAAACAAACAAACTATAACATTACATAGGTAAATATATTGTGCCAAAGAGAAATGACATTTTTTTTTTCCACACCCCTTTTTTTGGACTTGATTCCTAAAGCTAGCCATGTTTTTATCTCATGATCATCAATAGCCTTGGTTGGATTAAATTCTTGCAATGGATTCCTTGTGATCTTGTGTGATCCATTTCGCATCAACAAAACTGTAAAATTTATATGGGAAAATAACTCACCTTCAAACCACAAACAGATTTTCAATTAATAGTTTTACTTGCATACCATTTACTATAAGAATTCTTCAAATATAGAAATCAAATGAAGCATGTAGTATAATGGTTAGGGGACTTATTAAATGATATTTCTTTATAGAAAAGAAACACGAACTTGCATGTCCTAAGACTTATATGGGATGCCATTTCGATAAAAAATGAAGTAGAGAGAGACAATTATAATTGTACCAAATATTTTTTTTTAATCTAAGTATATGTATCATGTGACTTCTTATAAAGAATGGGATAGAATTGCAAAAGATCTTGATTAGGAGGAATAAAAAGAATGTGTGGAGCGTATTAAAGTTTAACAACATTTAATATTGTAATAATATTTAAGTTTGTGTAACTTATATGAGTTGAAAAATCCATAAACATGCATACATAGTAAAGTTGTAAATAAGACATACTCTAAGTTTTGATATTGTGAAGTATAAGTGATTTTGTTGCAAATGGATTGAGCATAATTATGATCTTAATGTAATGTTGTGGGGGGTTTAGGGGAATAGGGTTTTTAATTATTATATTGAGTCCTTCCTCTGAAGAAAATATAGATTCAATGGAGTGTCACAATCCATGGATGAATTTGAATAATTTCACATTGAACATTTTAGATGTTTTTATTAGTATGATGTTTGCAATTGAAACTCTAAAGGAGTTTTTTAATATTTATACATGAATCATTTGTTTTTGTATGGTCTAATATATGATTCATTATGAATTGCATCATAATTTCTTTGATTTTATATGGTTAGATTGGTGAAATTAGTGATGGAATATTTGTCTTTTGTTTAATATGCAAGTTTAAAAAAAGTTGTAATTTATCTCTTGACGAAAAAAATCTATTTCCAATTTAGGGGTTGATTTTAAAGTTTTTGTAAACAACAGTATGGGATGTTTAGGCCATGGCCCTATTTTTTACCCTGAAAAACAAAATGTGTGTATTGGTATCAACACTTTTCTATTTGGAGGGTGTTTTTGGTGTTTTTAAAGCAAAAATTGTCATTTTTATGGCTAGAGTTCTTGTTCTTAGTATAAAGTTCTCGTTTCATAGTATAAGTGGTTACATGTATTAAATGTTGGCACAAAATTAACTTGGAACTAAGGATTTTCTTTTGTTAGCAGGTTCAAGGGGCCTAAGAGTTAATTTAAACCTATTGATCCCTATCTAATTTTGTGTTGATGTTTATGCTCCCTCTTTTTTGATATGTTGTATAAAACAATAGGTAAACATAGGCCAAAGAGAGTGTAATTTTGAGAAGCATTAGCCATGCTATTCTAGAGAAAAATTTAATAGCTGTGAGGATGCCATCCCCAATATGGACATTGTTATTGTAAGTTTGTCAAAACCCCAAATTTTCACAAAAAATTAAAATTTTGAGATAACATAAAATGTTTACAGTTGCAGTTAGATAACTGCTAGCAGCTAACAGAAGAAAATGAAACAAATAATTAAATATTCATTATCTTTAACACATATAGATTAATGTTGTTTAATTTTATATTTGATGGAAGTAATTTTGCATTTGAATATTAATCTGTACTGAATGGTTTGAATGTCAAGCAGGTGAAGAGTTACTTTCTAGCCGGGGCTTACTTAGCGATTGCTAACGTATCTAGATTTCTGGCTCTTTACAGGCTGAACAGGTAAACTTTTGATCCGGTAAAATTTCATTAAAGCGTTAACCAGCTATACTTCATTTAGCATAGAATATACTGCTAGAGTAAAAGTTGGCTTGCTTAAATTCAAGGGTTCTATGAGGTAAAATACCTTCTCCTTATTTGTATTAAGATTATAACAGTATTTTAATAACATGTCAATATGATCAGTGTCTTTACACTATTGATGGACTATTATAAGAATGACTATTACTTAGATTAAACTTCTTTCTAACATTACTCTCAGCTAATTCTAGTCCTTAATAGAGTCCAAGATTTAGCATATTAGTACTCTTACTGTAACAAAGTTTATTGCTATTGTCAATATAAATTTTCAATACTGTTTAAGTTAAGAAACAGACCTAAGACTAAGGCCTCTTGTGAAGTAAGTTACACAGAACTCTTAACTTATCTTTAATAAGCTCAGTGGAGGAAGTTATCAGGTTATAATGCATTGCATTTATAGTTGACCAATTGTATAGTTGTCGTCAAAATGTGGCTTCTATTTGTCCAACTTCTTCATGACTTAATAATGTGATGATATTACGATATCATCTTAAATGTTTTAAAATATGTGTTATACCACAAATATACTTAGATGATTTCACTGTCTTTTGCTACTACGACCAAACAGCCTTTAATTAAAAATCCCGTTGATCTTTATTTATTTATGAAGAATACTAATTACAACCTCTCTTGAAATTTACCCTAGTACTATAGACTTCTTAGGAGTCTATTCTAGAGTGAAGAAAATACTTTAAAAAATATATCTAATGTTGAATTATGAGCTAAATCATCGTCATTAGTGTTTTTATATGGACTAGCTCTAAAACATAGTTCTTCACTATAATAATAGAATCAATGATTATTATGAAACACTATTACTTGCACTTAAGGGTTTATACCCTACTAGGGATCTCTCCTTAGTTGTTATTAATTCATTTGATAATTTCCATGGTTTACAAGTATCAATTTATTTGATACCATGTAAGCTTGGGTTTAGCAATGTTCACGATTTTGAAATCACCAAGAGGTTAACGATACTCTAAGTTCTAAATACTCTAGCATTATTGAATTATGATTATCAATGATATATAATATGCTTTGACTTGGTATATAATAATATCGTTTTAGATCATTATGGAGATTATTAACAATGATTTGGTCTTTCCAGCACCATGCGGACTATAGAACTCGACCCACTTGGTAACCGATAAATTAAAGGGCACGTGGAACCTTCCTCACCATGCATTACATGATTTAAAAGTCTTCGCTGCAACCCTAGCTCTTCATTTTTTTGTCGAGGGTTTGGTCTCTGTTACGTTTGGTTTGTTGCGGCCATGAGGGCACACCTGTGTTCAACTCTAGCTTTGTTGTTTGTGGAATGGAACACTGCCACTTAAGTGTGGTGGTTGAAGAGACATATAACTCTCATTCGTTTTTCTTCCTACTTACCTTGAACTGTCATAAGGTTAGAGTAGCACTGTCAACGAAATCTTTTTGTTGTTAAACTCTTTCGTGGCCATTGCCCAGGCTGGTTCTTGCTCCTTTCGTCAGTGTGGCTTGTATCGTGAGCCCCCATCGTCTCTGTCACCTGCGAGTACCAGGGTTTGGCTTCTCGTTATGCTGGTTATTGTGCTGTTGTTCCTTCGTGGCTCCAAAATCTTCACTTCCAGGTGAGGTAATTATTTAAAAGTTTATTACCAGATTTTATTTACAGTCTTCAGTTCTATAAACAAGTTTCTAAATAAACGTTGGTTTCAATTTTGTAGGGATAGTTCGCCTTAACAAAAAGGTGGGAATCACCTCTCAAATGGACCGACATTCAGTCTACGGGTAAGCATGGGTTGCAAAATGGTTCTCCTTGCTTGTTCAGACCTTAGGGGAAAGTTTGCAGTTGGAAGGAGTTACAGCAATGTCTTTCCCAGTCTTGGGTTGTTGTTCTTCGGTTTATTAGTTTTGTTTTTTATTTTTATTTTAAACCCTTGCTTTCAGCAGGGTGACTTTGGCTCAATTCCGTGACTTGTAATGCTCTCTTCATGTGTTAAAGAAAGGATTTACAATGTTGTAAACGTCAATATAAAGTTTGTTAGTGTTCGTTTATAAACACCCCATGTCATGATATGGGTGCCCAGCTCTGAGCTGGTTTTTGTACTCTGTTTAAGTTTTAAGCCTTTTGGCCTGTTAAGCAATACACAGTCTTCTTTAAGAAACAAAGGATTTTCCTTCGAGCTCGGACTCAGTTTATCTTAATGTTATTAATGTGACTCTGTGTACTTAGGGTTATTACCCTGTTCGACTGTGTAATAAATATGTACTGTTTATTATTTGCATTAGACTATTGTTAATGGTTTTAGGACTGTCATTCAGTCATGGTATAAGTTGTTTTGCTTATTGGCTCATGATTTTCGAGCTAGGGTTTCCTGAATGAAACCCTTGTTTAAAATAATTCTTTCAATTGTTTAAGTAGGTTCTGTTACTTGTAAACAAATATTGTTAAGTTAATATGATAATTTGTATATCAAGAAATTTCTTAAATTTTCCTCTGTATATAAGTATTTGTTATGAAGACTGTATCCAGTCTACACTAGTTCAATTTGTTTAATAATAATGCTCCAAATATTAGAATTATAGCTTACTGTTTTTTTTTTCTCTGTTATAAAAATAAAGAAATTTATAAAGGGTTTCGACCCTGTTGTTACTCTTGTAGGTATAAACTTGTTAACATTTGCGGAACAGTTCTTACATAGATATGTAATGTTTAAATTAGTTATAATCCTATTCTTATTGTTTTTCTGAAATGTTAGCAAGGATTGTACTAGAGTTATTCGTAAACATCAACTTAGTAACTAGTTTGTTCTTGATAAATGAATAATACTTTTCATAAAACCCTTCTTATTTATAGTAACTGTTGTCTTGGTTTGGTTAACAGTATAAATAAATAAACTAAGTATTTATAGTTTATTTCTCTGTTTATCTGAGTGTGCTAAATTAGTTTACTGTATTTTTTCTACTGCGTTACAATTGGTTATTAAATAAAAACACAAAGGTAAATATTGACAACTTAACACAGTTTATTCTCATGCACTTGAATATAAAGTATACTTCATTTATCTACTATGGTATTTTCTTAATATAATAATAATCCTTCTACCTATACTAAGCTACTGCTATTTCTAATATATTTACATACTTCAGTTTGTAGAACAATAACATAGATAATCGGGTTTTTGTTCTTTTCGATGATAATCTATATAGTGATATACATCATTGCTATTGTAAAATGCATAACACATCTAAACATTTCAGTCTCTTATCATTTCCTTCATCTACTTTTAAACACTCTACCTGTGCTGGAGTACGGTCTGGTCCTTCTAGATGTGGAAAAACACAGGTTAGAATGATTTTCCATCTATTTCAAATTCATTCCTTCAATAAACTAAAATATTACTAACCCTAACAGTTCACAACTAAACATTTAACATTCATAATTCAGTCAGATTCACATTTTACTATCTAACATAGTAACACAATAGAATGTAGAACCTGATTAAGATGGACAACAACATCGTTAGGAGGCCGTTCCTCCCTACCAAATCCTGGAGAGCGCTCAAACAATGCTTCCTCAGGACCCTCGAGCCTGTTCCTGGTCTTCTTGGCTGAGAACTGGTGGAGCAAGCAAACAATAAACTAGTCCAATGACTCAATAATCACTCTGCACTCAGCAGCAAGATCCTTTAGCTGAAAATCTACACTAGATCACTTAGCAGTTAACTCCTCAAACTCTTTCCACAAATTCCCTTCCCATTGAATTTCTATGAAGTACATTCACTTGAATGATCACTTCTCCAGAATGATCCCCCCAGCTCTCTTCAATGGGCATTTTTATAAAGATTGCTTAGGTCTTTTGGGTCAGTTGTCATTAATTGAGCCACCTGCTTTGATCCCACTTTCTTGGGGGATCATGACCCCAAATGTAGGGAGGTTTCCACCTGCAACAGTTGGAAGTGGTTTGAGGATGCTGCCACATGTCTGTTTGCTCTCCACCCAGTCTCCTCCACCAATTTGACCAGTAAACACTCTTTTAACAGCTCTCCTAAGCTGTTGTCTCCACTTTCATTTATTTATAATTTAAATATTCAGAATTACATTTAATATCCTTGACTCTGCTGAGTCATCACTTGCAACTTAGCATAAAATTTAACATATTGTCTTTGAATAAAATAAAATAAAATAATATTGATTTTGCAAAATTGGGGTATGTGACAAAGTTAGAAATTTAACTGCTTTGAATAGCAGCTCCTTTGACATTATAATGCCATCCATTAATTATGAATATGGTAAAGAGAGGCCAATAGGAGTGTAATTTTGAGAGTCATTAGTCCCACTACTCTTTATAAAAACTTAATAGTTGTGAGGATGGTTAATGTTATTGTAATATAGAAGATGTGCTTTGAATTAGCCGTCCCTTCACCATTATAATCCCATCCTTTTCTTGTTTTTTGTGTTAGCAATGTTTAAGACCGACATCATTGTGGACAGTATGATATTATTTCTTGTGGGCACATAGATTACTAATGTATTTATCAATTTGTTGCATGTGGAAGATTGGCCAACTCTACCGAAGATTGTTTAGCAACTTGAGGTAGGTTGTATTCCCGTAGTTTCTTGGTTTCTTTTTGTGTTGCTTGTGAATGCATTGAGTTGAACATGATTTCATTTTATCATTTCTATTATGTTGTATTAAGTATTTTGATAAAATTCGTTGTACCTTAGGATTTGAAAACAAATTTCACATGCTATTATTGTAATCATTCTTTAATTAAGAAACTAACAAGGAAGAAAATCACATGGAATAAAGGCCAACTTGAATGCATAGAAGATGTAGGTATGCACACACTTTTTGGCCCGAAGGAGCTTTAGCTGGGTAATTGGAGAAGGGGTCTACTGGTTGCAAGATGCTGGCTTGTTTATTTTCTCTTCACTTAGAACCTGAATTGTCTATGTCACTTTATGTTTGACATTTGAGCTTTACATGCAACTTGTTTCCCTGTTTCCTGTTGTAAGACTTCATTCCTTTGAAGTTCGTATCACACCATGGAGGATATTATTTATGGGGATCTATATTAATGTGGATCAACTTTATACTTTGAACATGTTTAATTTAAACACTTAAAATGCAATGTACTTGTACAATATGTAAGAGCATGAAAGTACGTTCCATTAAGGATGTTTGACATAAAGTGGATGTAGCAGATTTATTGCATACCAACAGGTACAAGGGAAGAACATGCATATAAACAAAATATTTTATTATTATTTATGTCACAAAAGTGTACATAATTAATGTGCCATGTTTTCTAATTTTCGAAGTAGTTGTTAGAAATAACATAGATTCATCTTAGCATTGATTATGAATTAAAATGAAGGAAGTGGAATCCTTAATGTTTTTTCATTTCCAGATACTATTTCATAACCTCAAGGTTTGTTTGTCATCATATTTGATTCCTCTTTATGCATAATAGATTTGTGGTTAATATGGAACTACACTAGTTTATTTATAGTTGTTTAAATATAGTAAGATATATAATTAATAGACATGTGCTATTTAATAAAGATTGAGGTTTTTTATTCACCATAATTGATCTTTCATGATGCTTAATAGATTTATGGTTAAGATGGATCCAGACAAGTTTATTTATAGTTGTTTAAATATAATAAGATATATAATTAATATATATAATTATTTTAAAGTTATACATAGCTATATTCCCCCGTCGAGACTGAGCAGATCACTTTTCTCTCAGCAATAATTATAATAGTATAATGGGATTATATACAATCCTCACCATATCCTCTCCCACCCAAAAAAGGCCAGCTGGACTATATACACTTCATACAGGAATCCTCACCATATCTTCTCCAACCCAAAAGGTTAGTTGGAATTTATACATGACTTTATATAGGAATTGCCTCTACAAGTACCTACGCATTAATAATAATGAAAGTTGTTATTTACTTTAGAATACTAGATCTGATTTTTAGATAATTATGACAAATCACCTAGTTTAAGGCTAGGATTTTAGAAAAAATATTGAGTAGATATAAAGGAGCCAATCCCGACTCTCAATCACATGCCAATTTCCAAAGAAAAAAACAAAGAGTGAAGCAAGTTTAAGATGCAAAAAATGGTTAAACCTAAACTGTAAATTTCTATAAGCCAATCTCCTAGCATGAAGAGGCTATACATATTACGTGATGACTTAGATGGGCTAGATGTTGTGTTATGTTGTTGCAAAGAATATACAATCTTGTTCAACATGGATTTCTTAGTTGGTAGACTGATTATAGTTTGAATGAGAGAACAAAACAAAAGAGTGAAGCAAGATTAAGATGCAAAAAATGGTTTAATCTGAACTGTAAATTTCTATACAGTTATTTTGGAAAACATCATGTAATATGTTTTTCCTTTTCATGCGAGAAGATTGGATTATAGGATGATCCTCTCTTTAATTAGGAAATTATTATTATGTCGAAGGAAGATGACAGAATGAATTTTAGGGAGCTCATAACATTTTGTTTTCCTCAACTACATTAAGAGGAATACTAAGAGTAGACCAATGCTGGTACCACACTACTTACCATAAATGTAATTGGAATTCTTGAAGTGGGCAGTGGCTCCTTGAATGGCTCTTTGTACCTCCATCAAAATCATGCTCGTTTTACTACTCACATAGCTGTAATAGTGTATTAGCAAGGAAGATTCTGCTGCACAGAAGTACCACACTCAACACAAGGAGACTGTAAATCCATGCCAAGTTTACTGGATTTTCTAAATCCAAACAAAGACAACTTCAACTTGGTACAAGTTTTGAGAAAATTAGGGTAACAATTGGCCTTGGTAAAACAGTTTCAAAACCATTACTTTCAAGTTCCACATCTTTTGCATTGTCTCTTAACTCATCAAAATTTAATTATCTTGTCTAGACTAAAATGGGCTTATTGTGCAAACACGAATTCTTTTAGAGTTCAACATATTAGCTTGAAACTACATATATGGAGAGGATTAACATTCCTATGTCCAACATTTTACATAAGCAATTCCCAAATTTTACCTTTAAGCGGATTTTAAGTTAGTATTTTTTTCCATAAAAAAGCTTGCAAGATCCTCCTCTTAAGATTACAACTTAGCGAATTTTATTGGAGATTTCAAATAAATTTAGGGTTCTTGCCACAAGCCTAGGGTTTACCAAAAAGATGTGACTTATCTAATTCTTCGCTCTCTAGAGTCTTGTCATTTGTAAAGGCATAGTAAAGGATGATGATTAGAACTCTGCAATGCTATTGAAATGGTAACAATTTCTCATGCTTTTAAAGGCATTTTACCTTGATTTTCAGATATTCACAATCACGTGATTGATTCCATTGATATTTTGATAATAGGCTATACTATATATGATATATCTACCTCTAATATAAATGAATCAAGGTATTAATACTAGGCCTTTTGGGTTTATGTTTTCATTCATTTCAGGGGTGTTCATCATGTTTCATGTCAAACAGGTGGTTGAACTAAAAATTCAGTATTGAATCAGATGGTTCGATATTTAACTGGCTTCTTGGTTCATTTCAACCACTTGTTCAAGGGACGGCATGTTTGAATAAACTAATATCGATAACACTATTTAACATGTGGAGACTCAAATTTGCTCTCTTCACTCGATTTTCTATCATATGCGTAACCCATTTTCACTGAACCAAGTATATCTCTCTTAATAGCCTCTATGTGACTTACAAGTATTCTAGATATAATAATGGCTTATTGATAAGTTTTATGTAAAACATTTTTACCTCACTCCAGAGATCTTGTCACAATTGGAACTATAAATGTCCTACAACTGATCTAGAGGAAGTTTGGTCTTGGAATTCTAGTAGCAGTCTATTGTTTGTTCTGAGCTAAATTTCGTAAGGCTAATCCCAGTTGTAATCTGATCTTTGAGTTGAATTTGCAAAGTGTTTTTGCTGTTTGATCTCTTTCCTAACAATAAATCAATTCAATATCTATTTTTGGACTTCTTTTCTTTCAAAATTTTCAGTGTGAAAATTGATGCATAGAATTCCAACAAAGATATCTAATCCCTTCCAGGGGTTAATGGTTCAACAAGCCTCTCGTCTTCTCCATTTTCTGCATTACTTAACCTCAATGGACCTTCCAACAAATACATAATAGGTAGAAGTGAAACAAGGAGTGCAAATACCCAAGGTAAAAACCTCAAGCTTGATGAGGAAGTGAAGTGTGTAAAGACCACAAAGGGAAATACACACGTCTTATCTCTAACAAGAAACATGTGTAGAATGGGAGTTGAGTAAAGAACATATCAGCAGATGTAGATGGCAGGAACACAATTTGTAAATCATCACAATTCCATGTGATTATTTACTTTTTCTTCCAAGGAAAACATGGCAAAAAACCCTCCAAGTACTTCCCAATGGTATGTGGATGGTAAATGGGTAATATTGTTGGCCTTGATGATCCTAACCCCTAGGGGATCAAGAAACTTGAACCTGTGACCTGTACAACTTTGGGGTATCTCACGTATGGCTCATGGCTGCATGAGTTAACCCTCAGGGCAATGTTGATACAATGCCATGTGATAGTGTAATACTAATTATAGCATTGACTAGTCACTTTGGTTGATAGGTCATTTGTTTTGGTTAGGATGTGTCACTTCATTTATTATTATTATTATTATTATTATTATTTATTTGATATATTTATGTTCGCTACATAAATAGTGGGCTGAAACTGAGGTATTTCCATAAAAATCTTATGAGCAACCACATAGTTTGCTGTATTTTTTAACAAAAATATATTTCTATTAACTTTTAAAGACATATTTACATACATAGCAGGTGTGCATGTATCCTTTTAAGTATTTAGGGGAATGACATGCATCTAGACAAGATAGTTAAAAATTTGGACTGGCCTTAATCCGAGCACTGGAGGCTAAGGAACATAGCAGGTGTGCATGTAGCCTTTAAGTATTTGAGGGAATGACAGGAATATGGACAAGAGAGTTGAAAATTTGGGTTGGAATTAATTCAAGAAATGGAGGTTAAGACCTGGCCTTGATTTGGATAAACACTTGTTAGTGAGTCCTGGATGCAGATAACCTATCCCAAGATTCAGTTCTAGGGGGGAAGAAATTCCTGTAAGGTTGTTGCTTCTTCTGCAGATTATTTGTGGTTCACCTTATCCCCCCCAAATGATGTCTTTGTTCAACATAGAATGCTACTCCAACAAGGCATGGAATGAGTGAAAATAAGTTTCAAGGGTGGACATACTCCAATGTTTAACTATAAACTCCTCAGACATGTCACTTAAATCATTTAAAATCCATACAAATGAGTTTGAGAATACTCTTATAGAATGGAAAAAATTCCTCTTTGGCTTCTTTTTGAACCAAAATTCTAAGGAAACCCTTATTCATTCATTAAATCAGAGGAGTGTTTCCTTAAAGGGACAATCAAAAGATGATAAGGATGGAACAATATAGGTGGATGCTTCCATGAAAGGCCCTAAACTTCCATGAAACTTCCCAAGGGATGAACACTGGTTGATTTATGGTGCTCCTTGCCACTTAAAACTTAGAACTAGCCAAACTTAAAGTTTAGCTGATTTTTACTGTTGTTTATGCTCAGAGTTGGGTTCTGATGCTACTTCTACTTTCAATCTCAACCTAGAATTTGCTACAGCCTGCTGGTCATTGCTTTTTAGTGGCTGCAATATGACTTTTCACCACTATTTTTGCTCAAAACTGCCTAAAAGGTGCCCATATTTGAGTACTAGAGCATTTTTATGGTGGAATTAAACTCAAAACCCAAGATGAAGAGTGTTTACCTCATGGATGATTCCCAAAATTTCTACAGGTCTCATTTTCAATGATTTCATGCCTAAATAGCACATCAAATTAGGGATTGAAGTCTGCTTGTTGATGTTCTTCATGCCCATATCTCAAAGTATATGGCTTGCTACCTTTTGGAGGCTACAACCATGCACCGGGATTTCAAAATATTTCCAAAAATTATGTTGTTCAAGGCTTTTCCACTTGCTGTCTCATAGACCTAACAACTTAGATTACTGTTTCATAAATGTTTGAGGGCTGAAAAAGAGCCCTAGTGTTCCTAGAGTTTAACCTGGTAGAGTTTTACTACTGATTCTAGTCAAATGTGTGCCCAAGGGCCAGAACCTCCATAAGACTACCTAGAAGTGCCTAAGATGAACCTACATTTAATAATTAGGGTGGTTACATGTTGTTTGATGGCTGAAACAATGCCTAGGATCACTGTTTAAGGATGTTAGGAGGCTGGGACATACCCAAAACTTCCCATGAGGTCGATTCAACCCAGAGGAACCGCCCAGATTTGCACTTTTCACCTATTTTTATAATGTTTGATGAATTTTTTCAATGTCATGGCTTCCAAAACTAAACCAGAATTGATTTCTAGGGTTTGAAGTTGGCCCAACATTGCTAGAAGTGTGGATCTTCCCCTTTTCCTATTAGATTTTTATCATTTAATCAATATGATCTAGGATCTTATCTGAGAGAATAACATGCACAACAATAATCACAAGAGACAAGAGACATACAGAATTTTCCTTGGGGAAACAATAAAGGAGAAAAGCCTGCAACTTCCGTAGAGATAGAATGATTCCCAATAGAAAAAGTAAAACCCAAAAGTACAAAGATGATCTTCGACAGCTTTTCTCTCTCTCACTTGTGCAAGCTACTCCTCTCTCACTCATGTGTTATTGTTGAGTGAGTGTGTGTATCAAATAGAGAGTTTCACTCTCTATTTATACTTGTTTTCCACTTGACAATTACTCTATAGGGTCAACTTCACTAAGAGAGTCTAATAACCCTAATGTGACTCAACTATGGGGTCTATTGCCCCAACTTACAATGGAGGGTTAACCTCAATGAATTTACATGAATTTATTATATTAATGACTCTCTCGATCAGAGGAACAAACATCTCCATTGGGGTACAATGAAATACAATAAGAAATATACAAGTGAATACATTCTGAAGTTACAAATACATCAACACTCCCTCTTAACTAGGAAGGCATTCTCTTGAAACAACTCATCATCACAAGTCTTCATCACTAGATCATCATCAAAGCTGGATCATCATCAAAGCTAGATCATCATCATCACTTTTGTCGTTATCTCAAGCAAATGGTGATATCTCTCAAATATACTCATCATAGGAAGTTCTACAGAGCCAACCCTTTTTCATGCTGGATATAGGCCTAGCCTCCATGTAGGTCTTCATCTATAGTGCCAGCCCTTTTTCATGTTGGATTTAGGTCTCAATACTTATATCCAACCATGGGAGGCTCAACCTACCACCATGTCGAAAAGGATTAACACTTACATCAGATCATGGGAGGCCCAACTTGCCACCATGTCGGAAAGGCTCAGCACTTACATCTGACCATGGGAGACCCAGCTTACCACCATGTCAGAAAGGATCAACACTTACATCTAACCATGGGAGGCCCAACCTCCCACCATGTCAGAAAGGCTCAGTAGTTACATCCGACCATGGGAGTGTTGATGTATTTGTAACTTCGGAATGTATTCACTTGTATATCTTATGTATTGTACCTCGATGTTTATTTCAGGAAGTATCTATAATGTAATTGAGTCATGTCATGCCCTGATTTTTCGATCGAAAGATTCAATAATGTAAACAAGTCATGTAAAGTCATTGAGGTTAAACCTCCATTGTAAGTCGGGGTAATAGTCCCCTCAATTGTGTCAAGGTTAACCCTCCTTGTTGATCGGAGGGCAAAGTCCCCATAGTTCTGGGGCACTAGGGTTATTAGACTCTCCTAGAGATGTCAGCTCTAGTAAGTAATTGTTAAGTGGGGTCGACATGTTGAACTGGACATTAAGTGAACAAAAGAATATAAATAGAGAGTGAGTCTACCTCATTGAAAAGGTTCAGGCGAGGATACCTCAGTGCAAAGGTTCAGACATAGAGGATCAATAATTTCGGAGATACCGTAGAAACATTATCAAGAATTTCTGCAGAAGAATTTGGTAAACTAGGGCTTCCTGTTTCGGGAGCTTCCCTCCACTGTTTTCAGAAAAGGAGTACATTGGAAAGATAACCTTGAAGAGGTCTATCTTTATATCCAATCAGATCTGAAAGATTCCAAGTTTTGAAAATTAGGGTTTCTCTGACAAACCCTAGATCAGCCAGCTCTGGAACCAGGACAGACACCTCAAATCGGTGAGATCTAATCTTTTTCTATTTTCATTTGAGGTTCTTATTTCCAAGTGATCTATCACATTAGCTTGATGATAAGCTTGGTGAAGTTGACAACTTCCAAGCATGGAAGTATATGATCTCTCTGAAGAAAATGAATTGGACACCTACACAAGTAGAGAGGTTCCGGTTCTAGAGGGAGATGAGGCTAAAAGCCTTACACAAGAAGAAATTGGTCAAGGCCAAGAAGATCATTGTTGATTCAATCAGGGATCACCTTATACCACAAGTGTCTTCCCTAAAGACATTTAAAGAGATGTTTGATCCCTTGACCAAGCTATTTGAAGGGAAGAACATAAATCGAAATATGACTTTGAGAAAACAGTTGAAGAATGTGAAGATCCAGAATGCAGAGACGATACAATCATACTTTACAAGGGTCTCTAAAATCAAATAACAACTTGAAGCGGTAGAAGAAGAAGTGGAGAATGCAAAAGTTGTGATAACCACCTTGAATGGCCTCCCAGGATCATGGGATTAATTCATTCAAGGAATGTGTTCCAGAAGGAAGTGATTACTTTCAGCAGACTCTGGGAAGAGCACACACAAGAAGAAGATCGACTCATAATAAGAGAAAAGAATATGGGAGCAACTAAAGATCAAGTTCTCACCATCGAAAGAAGATCCCTCAAGCGATGAGGAATATGAAGAACTAAACTCTTTAAGAACCTTTTATCCATCTTATTATTTGGATAAGAAATGATGAATGAAGAAGGTGATGAAGTTGAAAGTTCAAGAAGGAGTCTACCCACGAAACAAATAAAGATAAGTATTCAATTGTCATTTCATGATATTGTTTTGTTATGCATTTGTTTATATTCAATTAATCTATTATGCATGATAGAATGTTTGCATTAATGACAGTATACTACTAATATGCATGTGATGGGTAAGTAGCTCATGGTGCTATACAACTCTCCATTGCTACTTATCTAGAATGAAACCTCTTTGTTGACATCTTGGATAGCAAGTGATGAGAGTTCAAGAAAGAATCCAAGATGAAGAATAATATGGCGAATGGAGTGACACCATTGATGCAGAACCTTCCAGCTATGAAGAAGTAGCCAAGAAAAAAGGGAAGACCAGTTCAAGAAGAATGATTCCTAGGATGCAGTATCGAGACCTGAAGGGAAGTTCATAGTTCCATCATGTAGTAGATGGAAAAATTGTGGGATATAAGGCAGGATTCATAGCACGAGGCTTCTCACGAAAAGAAGGCATAGAATACAAAGAGACATTTGCATCCAGTGGGAGTTGAGACAAATGACACACATAATCATGTGTGTAAATAAAAGAAGGCCTTGTATGAGCTCAGAAGACACCCATGGGATAATACATACATGAGGAGCTTGAAAAAGATGACAAGCTCACAGATGGTTGCGAGAAGAACTTTTGAAAAAGTTCAAGATAGAGGATCTTGGTATCCATTGATCCTAGATGGATACATAGAATATTAGTAGTAGAGGAATCTACTTGTCACTTCGGTAGAGAATGTTTCAGTGCATAGAGGAGTATGATGCTCCAATTCAGAGGGAGTGAGTACAGAAGATCCCGAGGTTTGACCTGGTATGGATAGCTTACTGATGACTCTAGGATTTGTTGAGAGTAAAGCAGATTCCTACCTTTGCTTCAAAGTTGAAGGCAGAAGACCAGTAATGCTCCTATTATATATTGATGATTTTTTCCTGACAGAAAATAGGAACTCATTAAAGTTGCAAGAAGGAGACTTGCTGCCGAGTTAGAGATGAAGGACTTGGGGATGATGCACTATGTTCTAGGCATGGAGGCGTGGACAAGGGAAGTATGCAGTAGAGACCCTGAATAGGTTCAGGATGGTGGACTGCAAGACCATGACCACACCTATGACATCTAACCTGAAGCTATTGAGTGTTGCTTCATCATAGTCGGTTGATGCCACGATGTATCGTCAGATGATTTATTCCTTGATGTACCTAATGAATACGAGACCAAATATTTGCTTTGCTGTGAACACATTGAGACATGTTCACGGGGCGGTTGCAAAGCATGCAGTGAGGTACCTGAAGGGTACAGTTGAGTATGGGCTCAAGTATGATACGAATCAGAAGATTAACCTGCAGGGTTATGTGGATTCGTATTAGGCAGGAAGTGCCATTGATAGGAAGAGTAGTTCAAGGTGCTACTTTAGTATGAGATCAGGTGTGATCTCTTGGTTTGGCAGGATGGAGTCCTGCATGGAGCTGAGTACAGCCGAGGCAAAAGATGTTGCCACATGCGATTTGGGAGGTAGTATGTTTATTTTGAAAAATACTATTTGATTTGATTGATTTGACTTGCATTTTGTGATCCAGATCGATATCTCTCAAAAGAGGAAGTTCTAGCATAGCTGGTAAGACAAGTTGTTTGAGCATAAATCTTGGCGAAGCTCGTAGGTTTGTCAGGCGTAAACGGTCCTATAGGTTGTCCTCGGATGTAATCGGTCTTGGTGAAGCACGTAGGTTATCCTTGGACGTAATCAACCCTGATGTGATTCTATGTTAGAAATGGCCAGAGTGAAGTTTGAGTACTTCAGGGAGAAGCTTGGTGTTCTCTAGATCGAGGTTCCTTCCAAAGGGAAGTGATGATTTCGTGAGCCCTTCTGACATGGTGAGAGGATTGGTTCCTTCCATGGTCAGATATAAGTGCCGTGCCTTTCTGACATGGTGAGAGGATTGGTTCCTTCCATGGTCAGATGTAAGAGCCATGACATGGTGAGAGGATTGGTTCCTTCCATTGTCAGATGTATGTGATGATGCCACATCCAACATGAAAAATGGCTGGCTCTGTGATGACACATCTAGTATGAAAAAGGACTAGCTCTATGTAGATCCCACATCCAGCATGAAAAAGGGTTGGCTCTGTGATGACACATCTAGTATGAAAAAGGATTAGCTTTGTGATGACACATCCAATATGAAAAAGGATTGGCTCTGTGTAGATGCCACATCTAGTATGAAAAAGGACTAGCTCTATGATGACACATCTAGTATGAAAAAGGAGTAGCTCTGTGTAGATCCCACATCTAGTATGAAAAAGGACTAGCTCTGTGATGACACATCAAGTATGGAAAATGACTAGCTCTGTGTTGGTGCCACATCTAGCATGAAAAAGGGCTGGCTCTGTGATGATACATCCAGCATGAAAAAGGGCTGGCTCTGTGATGATACATCCAGCATGAAAAAGGGCTGGCTCTGTAGAGGACTACATCCAGTATAAAAAAGGATTGGCTCTTTAGATATGCATCTAGCATGAAAAAGGGCTGGTTCTGTTGATGAAAACCTACATGGAGGATAGGCGTACAACCATCATGAAAAAGGGCTGGCTCTATAGAACTTCCAGTGACGAGAAGAATGAAGAGATAGCACCATTTGATTGAGATAGCGGAAGCAGTGATGATGATGATGATCCAGTGATGATCTAGACTTGATGATGATCCAGAATTGATGAATATGACTTGATGATGATCCAGATGATACAGAGAAGAAGACTTGTGCTGATAAATTGTGTCGACAGAATACCTTCCTAGTTAAGAGGGAGCGTTGATGTATTTGTAACTTCAGAATGTATTCACTTGTATATCTTTTGTATTGTACCCCGATGTTTATTCCGGGAAGTATCTATAATGTAATTGAGTCATGTCATGCCCCGATGTTTTGATCGGGAGATTCAATAATGTAAACAAGTCACATAAAGTCATTGAGGTTAACCCTCCATTGTAAGTTGGGGTAATAGTCCCCTCAATTGTGTCAAGGTTAACCCTCCTTATTGATCGGAGGGCAAAGTCCCCACAATTGTGGAGCACTAGGGTTATTAGACTCTCCTAGAGATGTCGGCTCTAGTAAGTAATTATTAAGTGGGGCCGACATGTTGAAGTGGACATTAAGTGAACAAAAGAATATAAATAGAGAGTGAGTCTCTCTATTTATCACACACTCACTCACTCATTGGGGCACATGAGTGAGAGCAGAGAAGCTCTCTAGAGTGTGTGAGAGAGAGAAAGTTGTGGAGATCATCTTTTCTGTTTTTCAGGTTTTACTGCTACCATTGGTGCTCATTCTATTTGTGAGGAAGTTGCGGGGTTTTCTCCTTTATGGTTTCCCTGAGGAAAATTCTTTATGTCTCTTTTCTCTTGTGTTTATTGTTGTGCATGTTATTCTCTCAGATAAGATCCTAAGATCATATTACTTAAATGATAAAAATATAATAGGAAGGCCCAGCGTGCCACCATGTCGAAAAGGCTTAACACTTACATCCGACCATGGGAGGCCCAGCCTACCACCATGTCGGAAAGGCTCCGCACTTACATCCGACCATGCGAGGCCCAACTTTCCACCATGTCGGAAAGGCTTAGCACTTACATCCAACCATGGGAGGCCCAGCCTGCCACCATGTTGGAAAGGCTCATCACTTACATCTGACCATGGGAGGCCAAGCCTGCCACCATGTCAGAAAGGCTCAACACTTACATCTGAACATGGGAGGCCCAACCTGCCACCATGTCAGAAAGGCTCAACACTTACATCTGACCATGGGAGGCCCAACCTGCCACCATGTTGGAAAGGATCTCAGACTCATCACTTCCCCTTGGAAGGAACCTCGATCTGAACAACACCAAGATTCTCTATGAAGTACTCAAACTTCACTCTGGCCATTTATAGCATAAAATCACATTAGGGCTGATTATGTCCAAGGATAACTTGCGAGCTTCGCCAGGACTAATTAAATACGAGGACAACCTACATGACTGATTACATCTAAGCAACCTACGAGCTTCTCCAAGATTTTATGCTCAGACAACCTGTCTCACCGGCTATGCTAGAACTCATCACTCCCTCTTTCGAGAGATCTCGATCTGGATCACATACTGGAGCTTCACTTCTCCTCTCTGCATCATACAAAAAATGCAAGTCAGATCAATCAAATCAAATAGTATATTTAAAAAGAAACATACTACCTCACAAATAGCCGAGCAAGTGGCAACATATTTTTCCTCGGCTGTACTCAGTGCCATTCAAGACTCCATCCTGCCAAACCAGTAGCTCATATTGGATCTCAAACTAAAGAAGCAACCCAATGTGCTCTTCTTCTCAGTGGCGTTACCAATCCGAATCAACATAACCATTCAAGTTAGTCTTATGATTCGTATCATACTTGAGCCCATACTCAGCTGTACCCTTTAGGTACCTCACTGCATGCTTTGTAACTAGGTGAGCAAGTCATGGATCCGCAGGAACTAGATCAGGTCATTCATGGCAAAGAATGTGTCTAGTCTTGTATTCGTCAGACAAATCAATGAAAAAATCATCTGACGATACATCATGGCATCAACCGTCTCTAATGAAGCATCGCTCAATAGCTTTAAGTTCGATGCCATAGGTGTGGACATGTGTTACGGAGAGAAATTCCTATGGCTTGAGGTACCACAACAGACAACTTGACTCCAGAAATCAATCCTTTCCAATATGCAATAGAAATTAAATATCTAACACTAAAGGATCAGACCTCATACCTTATTCCAGACGGTTGAAGTAGATCCCCGTTGAGCTTTCCAACTTGAGCTTGAATTTATAGATTACTTCCTCAACAACAAGTAAACAATACAAGCATACTATATATATTGGTGTTAGATCTATTCTAGCATATATATTCAACAATGTATAAGCATTTGAAAACATCCAATGGATAAAATATTCATTCAAACATACATTATTGGACAGGAAAAGATATTTCTATTAATATAAAATCAAAGATTACAATGGATACAACCTCTGTCGGCACGTCTGCGAATTGGAGAAACTGGATCCCCCACTTGGGCCTCCACCACCTCAATCCTCCATCTCTCAATAGCAAGCTCACAAGAAAAAGGCAAGCTTGGGAAGAACACACAAGTGCTCCAAGGGACAAAGGGATGCAGACTCAAGCATAAGTTCCGACAATAATGGACTATAGTTTCTTTGCTCTCAATTCTCTCATATGTCTTCAATGTACCCTAGAGTTCCTTATATAGATTTTCAAAGGGGTAATGAAAGGTCGAATCCGAGCGATCTCAAGGCATATGGAAGGCCAGGAGTCAAGTGAGTCAGATCCATGTCAAGGAAAACTCCAAAAGAATTTGGCTTTTGTACACATCTCGATGTACGCGGTTTTAGGGGTCAAACCCGTGTATATACATGATTAAGGGTTTAAAAGTCTTGTGTATCATTTTTCACATGTTTTTAGGGATGGTTTAGGAAACATCAAAGGACAAAAAATGGTCCAAGGGGTCCAAGGAGTCTGCAGAGGGACAGGGGAAAGGCCATACAAGTGTGATTCACCTGGAGTGGTAAAATTAGCTATAACAGATGCCTCCTAATGTGTGAGGTCATACGGGTCATACGATGGACGAAATACATTATAAGTCCATCCCAGAAGTGGAGTGATGAAGAATCCCAAATGGAAAACCAACCACCAAATCAACATAGTACAATGATACAACTCTGCATATAACTGCAAATACTTATAGCAGTCCTGGATACATAAGAGCACAATGGCCATCAATAGGCATGATACAAGATCTCACATAAGTGGTCATTGCCACGTATAATATACATAGATTAGAATCTCCATGATGAAGATATACAAAGGACCATGATCTCCATAATAGCCGAAGATATATAATGGATCAAGATCTCCATAATGGCTGGAAATATCTAACATATACTGGAATCAAGTCACGAGAGCTGAAATCTCATGAACACTGGCACGATCAAGGAGGTAGCATATAAGAGATGCCACCAATCTGGAAGGTCTTCTACACAAACCGCTATGAGTACATGTCCTACTATGTGAATAGAGGTGTCGAGGTCGAACATAGTAGTCCATCGTCTGATTATCGGTCATTGATGTATACCGTTAATAGACCCGAGATCACCCACCGATAATGAAAATGGGAATCAAGGTACTAGAGTGCAAACTAACAAGTGTGAATAAATGTGTTGAAGTCGAACACTTGAGAGGATCCATCGATCAGGGGACATTGATGTATTCCCAAAGATTGTCGATGGCGAGAGAACCTTCCATTGATGACTGCAAGTCTCAAGACACTCAAAATGACTCTAGATTCCAATCCCAGAATAAATGATATGAAGTCGATGGGATGAAATCTGCTGGAAGGAGGGTATTAAGGCATCCCCCATCATCCAACACGAGGTACTCATCAAAGCTGTATAATGTGGAAGGACTCGATCATAAGGTGCACGAACCAGTAACTGTACCGGGAATGGCCGACATGCAAAGTCAAGATAACTGAGGAATGGCCGACTCAGGTTTCAACTTCCTTCGAACAAGAGCATAACGATGAATGGTGACTGAATAAAGGAAGCATAGACTCGATATACAAACCGGGACATCTCTGCGACAGAGGAGGCATCGACAGAGGATCCATAGGGACTGGAAGCTTAACCAGTCGGTGGAGATAAACTCAGATAAACGAGTACAACTCCTAGAGTCAAACTACAAACCAAACCAATGGATGTGATATACAGTGCTCTGTTCGAAGGTGACACGACTTGACAGCTGCCAAAGATAACATCTTGTCCGGATTTTTGGTTTGTTGATTTTTTTGGACTTTTTCAAATATTTAAAAAGCTTGAAAAAGAATAAAACTGCTTTATAGTTACAGACTAGGAGGAGACAAGTGTCATAAGGGAAAACAAACTAGTTCCAAGCAGTGGAACATACCTATGCTCAATGCAAGGACACATGTGTAGGATATCGACACTTTGGGGAAAATCCCCTTCCGGTAAAAAGGGAATCAAGCTGCAAAGGATATATAAAATGGCTCTGCATGGTTAGACATGAGACAAGCTCGGGCTATATGGCTGAAATGCAATGTCAGGGAAGCCGGCATAAAGCTCAATAAGGTAGACAAAGCTCATGATAATGCAATTACAACTTGACATACGGGAGTCCTGAGGGAAATAGGCCAGCAAAAATATCAAGAGGAGTATGAGGCTCTTGCGAAATGTCATGGCAGTACTATACAACGGACTCCCACACTCTAAAGGAGAAAATGTCAGCATGGGAACCAAATGCGAATAAGGCGCTAACTAGGGTACCCATGTAAGGTCAAGCTCTACCACTCATACCATGCCACTTCTAAAACAACAAGAAGGTTCCGTGACATAATAGAGTGGGTTCGTACCTAAGGCTATGATGAAACGGTCATAAGGTCATGCAAAATGCAAACAGTGATGAAACCTAACCTATATGCCAGTTTAGACATGATACCTGATATCGACACGAACGGGTCAATCCAACGGCTGAAACGACACTCAAAAAGGTCTCCTACATGATGAATTAGGTAAAAAATGGTCCAAAATGATTAGAAATAGTCCAAACTATAGGAAAGGGGGTAAAAATTTTCAAAAAAATTGAAAAATTTCTATAAATAGTAAAAAATTCAAAACATTATAAAACATTTGAAATTTTTACCCAATTGAGCTCAGATTTTCAACAGCGAATTTCGGGAGATCTAGTCGGCGGAATCCACTACCATTTCTTCTAGGTACTTACCCATGCTCTTCTCTTCCATTTTGATGCAATTTTTATGAAATTCCATTGTCATTTGAGGTTTCTAGGCCAAACTAAAAAAGGCGCTGCGACCCACGCGGAAATCGAGGGTTTTTCCGCGTATAGGGCTGCATATACACAGAAAATGCCCTCACAGTCGCGTACATATGCGGCTGTTTGACAAACAATCGCGTATGCAGCCGCACATGAGGTTTTTTAAGAAATCTAATGGGCAAACTTGCAATTTTTTGTGCAGGATGGTCCTAGAATGTAGAGAGCGTGAACACGGTGATGTAGAGGAGGCAGTAAGGGCCGATCTAATGGCTCAACAAGCTCTACGTGCATGTGGACTCTACAAGTTTTGGTGTCTTGGTGGCTTGAGGGCCAAACCAAGACTACTGCAAATGCTGGTGGATTACTGGGATCCAGACTCTGAGTCCTTCCAGGTAGATGGGATGTGCCTCACCATAGAGGTGGAGGACATATACTTTATTACTGGACTTTCTCGACGGGGGGAAGTAGTGAACCTTCGTTCTCACGGTGGGCCCGGAGGTTGCCTGACTATCGATGAGTACATTGCGGTGTACTGCTATCCAGACACAGAGAAGGTAGGGAGTTAGATCCTGACCAACTCTAGACAGGTTGCTGGGCCTAAAGGCCATCCTATTGACATTGGGTAGGATAGCAGGCTTGGCTTCACTCCACCAGGCCTCGCGGCCTCTGATGTTCTATGCAGTGGAGTGCATGAGACCCATGGTCTATGAATGGAGCACTACGCTACTGAGCAACATGAAACATCAGCTCAGTGAGTGTAAGATGGGTAGAGTGCGGAACTTCGGGTTCAACAGCATATTGAGCACATTTTTCTTCGAGCGTGTTCCAGGATTGAGCCCCAGAGTTGACATTCCTCTTCACGAGGTTCGAGATCCGGCCCAACGACGTTGGGCAGATGCTATGCGCAGATTGGAGGAAGGTAGGGTGGCTAACCCCTATCCAGCTGATTTCTTTCTGTGGTGGCGACGACAGATAGTTTCCATCAATGACTACCCCTATGCGGGGATAGACTTTCGAGGGGACCTAGACATGCCGCTACCACTAGGATCGGCATATGGTGACATAGGTAACGAATCTCGACCCTCTTTTTAAATTTTTGAGTTATTTAATTTTTTTGTGTTTTCTGATTATATGGAATCAAAAGACATATTTTTGTGTGACAATACATAGTGACATCTACCATTTGTATGCAGATGTGGGACCACGGCGGCCTAAAGGCTTCCCCCGTCACAGACGGAGGGGAAGAGGAGATGATATCATGGGTGTCGATGCGGAGCAAACGCTCCAGAGCATTCATACCAATTTTGTGAGGCTGACACATAGGATTCCCATGGCGCAAGTCGAGGACTTTCTTGAGGCTATACAGCGCTAGGTGGTGGGTGTACCACAAGCATGGGTGCGATTATTCCGACGGTTAGCTAGAGCCGTAGTGACCTCCAATGATCACAACCCCCTTCCTCCTCCACAGGCTTAGATAGCTGGGAGTTATACATTTTGTACTACCGTGTAATATATCTTGGTGGCTCGAGAGCCCCATTTTTGTATCATGACACTATGTATTACCACATTTTGGATGTTATATATAATTTTTTTTATGGTGATCGGTTTATTTATTTACATGTGTAAAAATTTGTGCTTGTGATGAATTTATTGTGTATGAAACAAATTCCAATCTAACACATAGTTAGCATATGAGTCAGCAACTTGATTATTAATTCTTGAAATATGTATGTATGTTATATTGTCAAATTGCCGTTCCAATAATCTCACACGTAAGAATCTTCTTAATAATGTCGGATCTATAACATGGTACAAACCATTAAGTTGTGACACTACTAACTCTGAATCAAGACGTACCTCAAGAGAGAGAACGCCATGTGAAATGGAATCCCGTAGAAGCTCAATAACGACACTATATTCAACAACATTGTTTGAATATGGCCGCAAACATACGCCTCCCGAAGACAATACCTGACCCATAGGAGTATAAATCACCCAAGCAGCAGAGGCTGAGTGTTGAGTGTGACGGCTCACACCATCTGCGAATCCTATGTAGGTGGAAGATTCCATTGACATTTGCCAAAAGAAATGGAAACTAATCACAAACCTGATCACGATAAGAAAAATACCTAACTATGCAAACTGTACAATAATATACAATAACCAGCCTTGGCTGAAAATCATGCATAGTACTTCTTGAGATAGAGCCCATTTCTAGGCTCCGCCAAGGCCGTTCCCTCATAATCCACTAACTCATAAGAACCCTTCTCTAACACACGTTTGACTTCGTAAGGACCACGCCACATGGGGTTAAACTTTCATGCCCCCAAGGGTTCTTTCGGTTGATCCCACAAAAGGACCAAGTCTCCCTCACTAAACCTCCTCGGACGGACAGATTTATCGTACTGGACCTTTACGCGACGTTTATTTACTTCTAGATCCACCAAGGCATCTCGACGTTGCTCATCAAGTTGCTCAAGGTGGACCAAACACTCCTCCAATGGTGAAGTGTTTGGTTAGAGTTCTACAGCTAGCTTCAAAGAAGGAATCTCGCATTCAACTGACAATATCTACTCCACTCCATGTACAAGTTGATATGGAGAAAAACCCGTGGTAGTCTTAACAACGGTTCTATACATCCACAAAGTAGGATATAACATGATGTGCCAATTATTCTTGCTTTGTGCGATGGTTCGTTGGAGAATGGATTTGAGTGATTTATTCACTGCTTCTACCTGTCCATTCGCTTGAGGGTAGTAAGAGGAGGAATGCTCTTGCTTGTACCCTAACTTTAATGCCAACTCTTCCATCATACGATTCTGAAAGTGCGAGCCATGTTCAGTGACAAGCTCTTTCGGAATTCCGAACCGATTAATAATCTAGTTGAATACGAAGTGCATGGCTGTCTCACCGTCGGATTTAACTATAGGCATAGCCTCAGCCCATTTCGTGAAGTAATCAATAGCCACTATGATATGATGATGCCACCCAGCCGAAGCTGGGTTGCAATCCATAAAATCAAGCCCCCACTTAGTGAAGGGACCGGTGGTGATTATGGGATGTAACGGGGTAGGTTTCGAGCACATATTACATGCAAACGCCTGGCAAGGGTGGCACCTCTTGACCGCATCTACACAATCCTTAAAGATCGACGGCCATAAATAACTCGCTCTTAATATTTTTTGGGTTGTAGAAATCCCAGATAAATGACCACCACATGCCCCTCCATGGCAATCATTCAGCACTACCTCAGCCTCTTCATGAGTTAAACAACATCGTAAAATGGAATCTACCCCATGGCGGTACAAAGTGTTATCCACTATGAGGTAATTCTTAGACACATGACGTACTCGTCGTCGTTCATCCCGTGAGAGGTGAGTAGGGACCTTCAATGTTTGTAAATATATAATGATATCCCCATACCATGGGTCTAAAGTTGAGATTAAGAAGATGTGCTCATCGACAAACGTATCTTCACAAACCAACTCCTCGGCGTCGCTTGGGAAATACGATATAAGCTTTGCAAAAATTAACGATTTTTTGATTTTTCTGAAACAAATTCGAGATCGAATTCTTGCAGGATGACAATCCATTTATTATATTTTCCCCTAATCATCCTTCGAGTGAGGAAGAATTGAAATGGATTGACATGGGCTACAACCAAGGTCTAGTGAAGGAGAATATAATGTCTCAACTGTTGAACTGCATGTACAGTAGCTAAAGCAAGATTCTCAACATGAGAATAACGAATCTTTGCGTCAATAAGGTTCCGGCTCAGATAGTATATGACATGCTCTTGGAGCTCCTCATCCTCTTGAACCAAAACCATACCAATCGTCTCCATGGACGCGACCACATAAAGTAGAAAATCACGGCTATAGTCTGGGGGACTAATCACCGAGGCCGATGCTAGGGCTCGCTTGAGCGCATCAAAGGACTCCTGGGCTTGCTCATCCCAACAAAAGGTGGTGTCCTTCTTCAAAAGACGCATGAAGCCTCTAGTCAAATTGGAAAAATTGACAACAAATCTCCGTAAGAAGTTTGCCATGCCTTGCAAACATTGAAGATGACGATTATTTTTTGGGGGAGATAACTGAAGTATTGCCTCAACCTTCCAAGGGTCGACTCTTATACCTTCTTTAGAAACGATGAATCCTAACAAGCGACCTGACTTCACACAAAAGATGCACTTATGAGGATTTAACCTAACCAAATAGTGGCGGAATCTTTCGAATACCAATCTCAAGTGATAGGAATGACGCATTCTCATACGAGAATGAGCAGCAAAGTCATCCAGAAATACTTCGATAATCGACTTGAGATCGTGGAAGATCAAGGTCATTGCTCGCTGAAAAGTAGCTCCGATGTTCTTAAGGCCAAAAGGCATTTTCTGATATGCAAAAGTTCACCAAGGACAAATAAATGCAGTCTTATGTTGGTCCTCAGGTTTAATTTGTATCTTATTATATCCAGAAAATCCGTCCATAAAGGAAAAAACCTCGCTACCCGAACACTCATCCAAAATCCGATCAATAAATGGTGTGGGGAAATTGTCCTTAGGACAGGCACGATTCAAATCATGGAAATCAGTACATATGTGGATCGTACCCTGCTTCTTATTGACTAGAACGGGGTTTGAAACATACTTCGTCAAGGGAACGAGATAGATAAAACTGACTTTCAAAAGTTTCTCTATCTCTGCCTTAATCGCGGATGCTTTCCTAGGATTCACCGCACGCAAGCGTTGTCGAACAGGCTTAGCATTGGGATAAGTCTTAATCTCGTGTTCGACAATACGAGGGTCGATTCTTGGAATTTCATCGTAAGACCAAGCAAATATATCACATAATTATTTAAACAGCTCGGTGTATTCTTGAATCTCAGCATGGGAACATTCTGCCCCAATATAGACATTCTCAATCCTACCAGGATCGCGAGAGATATTGATAGGAATCGTTGAAGATATGTTTGCCATGTTTCCATCAGCCATTGGACCAGGAGAGCTTAATGGAACCATAGGACTACCAACTCTGTCACTAAGAACCGCCCTAAAGTCCTCACGCTCCAAGCGGTCAGTCTCGGGAAGAAAGTAAGATCTTTGATGGAGTTCCTCCCATGGTGGCTCAACTCCTGACATGGCCTCAATAATCGCTTCATCTGAAGGGAACATAGTATCAAGGTAGTCGTGTGCGTGAGAAGACTGCATTGCCCATGCCGGCAGCACATAAGGGTCCTCCTCCTCTGTCCATGAAGAGGAAGGACTGGGCTCTGCAACACACTCTAGATTAGCTTGATAAGCTATCATAGTTGCAGGAAACGGCACGTCCGTCACGATGGGCTCAATCGGAGTACTCGGTGTAGGAAGAATCCAAGGATCTTCCATATGAATCGTGCGAAAAGACACTGATCTCATAGATGTCTAAGCCTCACCAGAACTAGACCCTATCATAAGGATTGGTGCAGGACAACTAAATCTTCCCATGAGGGATGGATACATGCCTACACCCACACTCCCAGTTGTCGACTGAGAGTGTTTAACGATCGGGATCGAATCTCCCGAAGATGCGGTAATAGACGGATTCCTGAATGTCATTTGATCAATCGTGACTATCTTAAATGGAAAAACATACAACGCGAAATAGGGAAGAAGCAACGACTTGCATACTATACATCCAATTCCTACCCAGTATGAGATTATAGTCAAGGGGCGCATCAACCACCTCGACCTCTATCGCAATGGTCTTCCCTCCCAAACGGACCTTAAGGGAAGGAAGGATCCCATGTGGCCTAAACGATCTCCCATCGAACGCAGTTAACATGGTCGATGATTTAGACAGCTCGGGGGAACCTAAACCCTTCCAACACGATAAAGACATCACAAAAGCGACAGCGCCTTCGTCAATCACAGTGTGCTTGACGGTCATGTTAAGACATTCTACGTGAATCAAAAGAGACACATAGTAAGGCAAGCGAGGCTGAAGTCCTGTGGTTTCAAATTTAATCACGGAGGAAGAATCATCATCATTCACACCAAGGGCAGAAAGCAAAGCCTTCCTTTGCAAAGGACAAATCTGAAGCACTTCCAATGTAGACATCGCACAAGGAGTATGGCCCAAATCCTCGACAACTGAATAGCTCTGGGAAGCTCGGGCATTAGGATTGTTCCCTGAATGCTTAAGGAATCCCTTAGGAATGCGAGGTGCAGCTTCAGGTTTATCCACAGGTTTCTCAATACAAAAAGGAGACCCTAGTGGATCAGGTTCCTTTCCTGGGCTGGGTTGTGACGAACCATAGTACTTCACACGGGTCACAACTTTCGCAGCACGTACCATGTTAATGCAACCACAACCACTACCCTCCGGCGGATCTTGATCACCACCAGACTGATCATGGGTCCTCAAGTTCATATTTTGATTGTGAGGTAAAGGGTTAGTTAGCACAGCTGGGCCCTGTGCCAAGAATCTCGAGGCTTCATCGATACAAGGGCACAAGTAAGTGAGGTGATTGTCCTTACATAACTTGCAAGGGAATTTAACCTTACATTTAGCTTGCTTGTCCCCCCCAGCATTACAGGTGTTCTTGTCATTATTATTAGCATTCTCATTCCTATTTCCACCCTTACAATTATTCTCACCCTTCTTTTTATTCCGTCTGGGCTGCTGGTTACCCTTCTGGTCCGACGATTACATCGAAAGTACACTCGCCGTTTGGGCGGGTTGAGATGAAGCCGTGGCTTGTCCCGAAGCAGATTGGTTGATTGACAATTGAATGACTTGTTTTGCAACTGAATCCGCAGGTTTAGCACTTGCACAACCAACAATGCCATCATCATGTGGTCCAGGTTTAAATTTGGGGTCGAAACTAGAACGTGGAGCGTTGGGAATGATCTCATATAAAAAACAGGACTGAGCATAAATCAAGTCTAGTTCCTGTGCCCTAAAAATCGCTTGTTCCTCATTCTACACTCTGGATGTAGAAACATCCTTCGCTATATACGGCAATAACGACTTAAGGAACCATTCCAGGAGGAATTCCGGCGGTATAAAGGCTTTAATTAACCTCTTCCATCTACGCCACTCTTGGATATGATCCGAGATATGTGTGGCTTTATCCTGCCGAAATGTCGACAAGAGTTCAGTACCAACGTCATAACGCACTGGTATCTGTAAGTGGTTAAGAAAAGTCATTGCTAGGTCATCGAACAAAGTGAATGCCCCCCTAGGTAGCTCTATATACCATTTCGCGGCAGGCCTAGTAAAGGTGCGTTGAAACATCCTTAAACGGATGGAGTCCTGGTGTAAGGAATTCGAAGAGCACCATAGGTGGAAGGTAGTAACATGTTCACTCGGATCCTCTCCCGGTTTTCCCTCGAACTTGGGTATGTCCGAGGGAAGCTTAGTAGGGACAGTCGGCCAAGCCGGGTCATGAGCTACATGATCATTCGTCAATCTCGACAAGTCAGGAAGATTCAACATCGTGAGGAAAGGGAGCCTAGGATGATGAGGTCAATGGACCACTCCCTGATAGTTCTGATTCACATAGGTTTTACTATCACCATGGCCTTGGCCATAGTGCCCTCGTCCCATTTGACCTGTATAGGGTGGCATGGAAGCACCATAGTGCGGTGGACCTTGACTATTCGGAGCTACAAAGCCTTAATTTGGAGAGTAATTAGGTTGTTGATACCCACCCCCATAAGGTGAAGAACCCTGTCCATACTGTGTCCCATAATAGGGTCCATAAGTCATCGCATGAGATGTCCCATGAGACACTTCGTAAGTAGGAACATACGCTCCGGAAGTAGGGATATACATTCCGGAAGTATGAATGTGACCTCTAGAAGTATGAGCATGACCTCCTGAAACAACGGGTGGTGCATGAAGCTGAGACACTACCGGTCTAGTAACTGCAGTACGGACGTGACTCGTAGCAACGTTCTGGCCCGAAGGACCATGCAAATGAGGTGGAGGGTGGAATTTCAAAGAACTAGGGACAGAGGATGAAGGGATTTGTGTAATTAAGTACGCACTATTCCCTATAGTCACTCGTCTCAGATCTGGTATCCTAATAGGATCACTAACCCTAGACCTAGGAGGAATATGTGATGTAGCTTCCACCACTGGGATGGAAGGTGCAATGTGACTAGTGCTCCCAAACCTCTCCGCATGGTAAGGAATGAGAGTGCCCCCAGGCATAGTGTTAGGCTCAAACTCAGACTCGACATGAAATTCCAAATCATGTGTGGGAAAACCAGACATACCATAACTACCATAACTCGTGCTCACGGGTTCAAAATGAGTCTCATCATCCTCCGACATTCCATACCGGCGATGCGTCAATGGGGAATCACCCCTAGAGTAAGTAGGTCTATCATGAAAGGTTCCTATCTCAGAAATCACAGGACCTAACTCAGTTAAGTCGGGTGAAGGATCATAGTTAGGAGTAAACTCCCCATCTTCTACATGAATGGGAGAAGGTGGTTCAAGAATACCTTCTATATGGTCTCCCATGGTGTGTGAATCAATGTGCGAAGTAGTCCACCTGGACTGTCTATTTCTCTCTCCCAAAGGAGGAGGAGATATAGAAGGTGGAAGTTCTGCTAAACGACAAGAACGACGAGGAGGCGCACCCGAATCCACAATGACTCGAAAAATAGAAAAGACTCTCTATCTACGCAAACCCTATGCAAGCTATCGTGAACAGAGCAATCACCAATAAAATCTAAAGCCAAATGCAAGCAATCAAGGGTAGGATAAGTGAGCTCCTGAATGAAGCAGGTATGTCTCACCTAGGAGAGGCTTGAGACTCCCATACACAACAACCAGAGGTACATAACCAATTATTGTGTCCCTCAACTTCAACGCGTAAAGCGACTGTGCTGTCTGACCCCAACCTGGCCGGGACACCTGTAGAATAACCCCTGCAAAGTACCCCCTCGATATCATAGGTAAGGCCACTAAGGTCACCTCAATATAATCAATGCTCAGGCAGACAGTCGCAGGCGGGATTGACCGTATGGGTAGGGTAGCAAAGCCCGAAACTCTCGAAAGAGCCCCCAGATACGAATACAATCTTGGAAATATCTCTGGTGCTACTCAGTTATGACTAGGGGTCATCCCAATCAATAACCACTCACACTGCCTCATGCTTAACTCCCTTTTGAGAGGAGGATCCTGAGAAACACTGGTTATACCAAGGATTTCACACACTCACTTGGACAGATACATACATGTTGTTGTTTAGTGGTCTTGGAGAATTTACTCACAATGAACTATTCCAAGACCCTAAAACCTAATCTTGTTGGTGAACCCTATCAAATAAAATAGTGTAGTTCATTTTAATTAAGCATTGATTTTAATTGGCTTTAATACTCAAAAGAGGGATATGGTCGTGCAACTAATGGTGTTATGACACAACATGAAGTAAAATGCACACCTAACAATCAATGCAAATGCATTGTGTCCATGAAAACAAGGTATGATACTACGTGAAATGCACAATTTTCTTCAAATGATAAATGCAAGCTTTCCTATATGAAATCCTGACTAATACTCCAAAGCAAATCTAGTGCAAGTACTATGCAAAATGCAAAATGCAATGCATGATGAAAAGCAGATATTTTTGGATTTTTTTGAAATAAAATGAGATATAAAAAGCAAAAGAATGATTCTGCAACCCCCAGACTCTGCAAGCACACTCAAGCAGTACTCAAGCAAAGCACTAAGGTAAAATAAATCTAATGCACTAATCCCAAAACAAAAAATCGAAAATGCAATGACAAGAACATTCTTAAAAAATAAATTTACCCTAAAAAAACGTCTCTGGTCAGAAATAGAGGTGTATACAGACTCTGGCAGTACCAAAGGAGACTCAACAATCATCAAACTTCACCCAGCAACCATTTAACTTCCTCTTCAAGGAAAAACTAAGGGCATAAGCAACTGTTCGCAGTAAATCTGCGTGTATACGCAGAAATAGCAGAGAAATCTGTGTGTATACGCGACTGTGAGTTCAAAACTCGTGAACAGGAAGAAAAGTGCATAAAAATAAAGGCAAACAGACAAGCTGAGACAAACTTCACACCAATCAAACACTACCAGGCAAACATGCCCCCAGAACCGACACAAAAACAAGAGAGAAAGAGAAATTCAAAGTCATTGAATGCCAATAGAAAACCCCCAAAGGATAACTACTAGGAACTCCCTAGCGGAGTCGCCAATTCTGTTACGGAGAGAAATTCCTTTGGCTTGGGGTACCACAACAGACAGCTTGACTCCAGAAATCAATCCTTTCCAATATGCAATAGAAATTAAATATCTAACACTAAAGGATTAGACCTCATACCTTATTCCAGACGGTTGAATTAGATCCCCGTTGAGCTTTCCAACTTCAGCTTGAATTGATAGATTACTTCCTCAACAACAAGTAAACAATACAAGCATACTACATATATTGGTGTTAGATCTATTCTAGCATATATAGTCAACAATGTATAAGCATTTAAAAACATCCAATGGATAAAATATTCATTCAAACATACATTATTGGATAGGAAAATATATTTCTATTAATATAAAATTAGAGATTACAATGGATACAACCTCTGTCAGAACGTCTACGAATCGGAGAAACTGAATCCCCCACTTGGGCCTCCACCACCTCAATCTTCCATCTCTCGATAGCAAGCTCACAAGCAAAAGGAAAGCTTGGGAAGAACACACAAGTGCTCCAAGGGACAAAGGGATGCAGACTCAAGCATAAGTTCCGACAACAATGGACTATAGTTTCTTTGCCCTCAATTCTCTCATATGCCTTCAATGTACCATAGAGTTCCTTATATAGATTTTCAAAGGGGTAATGAAAGGTCGAATCTGAGCGATCTCAAGGTATATGGAAGGCCAGGAGTCAAGTGAGTCGGATCCGAGTCAAGTGAGTCGGATACAAGTCAAGGAAAACTCCAAAAGAATTTGGCTTTTGTACACATCTCGATGTATGCGATTTTATGGGTCAAACCCACGTATATACGCGATTAAGGGTTTAAAAGTCGCGTGTATCATTTTTCACATGTTTTTAGGGATGGTTTAGGAAACATCAAAGGACGAAAAATGGTCCAAGGGGTCCAAGGAGTCTGCAGAGGGACAGGGGAAAGGCCATACAAGTGTGATTCACCTGGAGTGGTAAAATCAGCTATAACATCATGGCCTTGCAGTTCATCATCCCGAACCTCTTCAGGATCTCCACTGCATACTTCCCTTCTCTAAGGGAGATTCCATCCACACCCTGCCACACCTCCATGCCTAGAAATTAGTGCATCATACCCAAGTCCTTCATATTGAACTTGGAAGCAAGTATCCTTCTTGCAACTTTAAAGAGTTCCTCTTTTTTTGTCAGGAACAGGTCATCGACATATAACAGGAGCATCACTAGTGTTCTGCCTTCAATCTTGAAGTAAAGGTTGGAATCCTCTTTACTCTCAGTAAAGCCTAGAGCCATCAGTAAACTGTCAATCTTGTCGTACCATGTCGAACCTTAGATCTTCTACAGTCACTCCCTCTGAAGCGGAGCATCATTATCTCTCTTCCTTTCATACTCTATGTATTGAAACATTCTATAATGGAGTGTCAAGTAGCTTCCTTTGCTACTAATATTCTATGTATCCATTTAGGGTCACTGGATACCAAGATTCTCTATCTTGAACTTTGTTTGAAAAGTTCTTATTGCACCCATCTATGAGCTTGTCATCCTCTATAGGATTTTATCTTCAATCTTGTAGCAAAGGTTAAGATCTTCATCACTCTAGGTGATCTTCAAGCTCCTTATGTAACTGTATGTTCTATCCCATGGGTGCCTTCTGAGATCGTACGAGGCCTTCTTTAATTTGTACATGTGAGTCTTCCTATCATGTTTCTCAACTCCCAGTGGCTGCTCTATGTATACTTGACTCGTCATTGGTGTCAATGTCTCTTCGTAGTCTATGTATTCTTGTTGTGAGAAGCCTCGTGCTACGAATATTGCCTTGTATCCTATGATATTTCCATCTATTGCATGCTATATCTTGTAGATCCATATGAAAGACACTACAGACTTTCCTTAGACATCATTCTCCTAGAACTAGTAATCTTTGATCATAGTCTCCTTCCCTTTATTCTTGTCCACTTCTTCATATCTAGAAGGATCTGCATCAAGGATGTCGCTCATCAGTATCACATAACTAGAGTGTGTCCAAGGACTCTTGAAGTCTCGTCATGCTTTTCTTCATTTTGAATTATTTCTTGCGCCCAAGGTGGTCTTTATCTCTCGAGATTGATCTACCATTATCTTTATATTCTTCTAAATATTTTTCTTTTGCTATGGAAGCTTCAGGTTCATCTTCAAGTATGCTTATTGGAGTGAATCTTGAACTGTTGTCACTTGTTCTTTGGAACACGTCTCATCCTTCTTTTCTTGTAGGAGATTTTACGCGATATTTCCTACAAGTCAAATGCACCGNAGAAACATTTCATAAGGCATATTCATAATGGAAAATTCTTATGCATAAAGATATAATCATGCAACTATTTTAGCCAATACAACATTCATCCATATCTCGTATACACAGAAACATTCTAGATGCCTTCCATCTCTACCATAACATTATTGAGATTGCGCACTAATCCCAATATGTCAGCAAAGAAGTTTCATCCTAGATAAGTAGTAATGGAGTTTTGTATAGAACTATAGGCTACTTACCCATAACATGCTTATTAGTAGTATATTTTTCTTTAATGCAGACATTCTATCATGCATAATATATTTCACAACTAAACAATGTCATGTAAACAACTAGATATATAGGAAAAGACAATTCAAATACTTATCTTTATTTGTTTCATGGGTAGAATCTTTCTTGAGCCTTCAACTTCATCATCTTCTCCATTCATAACATCATCATTGCTTATCCAAATGCAAACATGGATAAGAGGTTCTTCAAGAATTGAGTCCTTCATATTCCTCATCACTTGAGGTATCTTCTTTGAATCTTGAGAGCTTTATCTTTAGCTTCTCCCATCTTCTCTTCTCTTATTACGAGTCAAGTTTCTTCTTTTGTGCACTCTTCCCAGAGTCTGCTGAAGGTAATCACTTCCTTCTGGCACACATTACTCGAATGAATGAATCCCATGATCATGGGAGGCCATTCAAGGTGGTTATAACAATATCTTATTCTTCTTTGATTGCTTTGTCATGGCAATGAAGACTTCCTTTTGGTGTCTTCAAGGATGACACATGAGGGATGAGATGATCGTTAATAGAATCTGCAACGATTTTCTTGGATCTAGCCTTAGCCTCATCTCCCTCTGCCTCCAAGAACTTTCTTACTAAAATACTGATCCAAGTCAATTTCTTCAAGGATCACAGAGGTCCAAAATTTCCATACTTGGAAATTGTCAGCTTCACCAAGATTTTCATCAAGTTGGTGTGATTAGTCATTTTTAATTGAGAACCTCAAATTTAAATAGCAAAAATTTAGATCTTACTGATTTGAGGTGTTCGTCCTCGTTCTGGAGCTGGTTGATCTAGGGTTTGTCGGAGAAACCCTAATTTCAAAACTTGGAATTTCAAACTTCTGATTGGATAGAAATATGGGCCTCTTCAAGGTGAGCTGTCCAATGTACTCCTTTTTTTAAAAGAGTGGAGGGAAGCTCTCGGAACAGGAAGCCATAGTTTTCCAATTTCTTATGTAGAAATGATTGATATTGCTTCTGCTGTATCTCTGAAGGTTCAGATATTTAAGGTCTGAATCACTATGATATCCTGATAAGTCTTATTTCTAACCCCATAGGGTAGAGCATAGATGGATTCTCCAAGTGAGACTTATGTTGAGTTTCCCAAGGTGACTGTTTTGAGGACTATTCAGCATAGCGAACTTGTATGGACTTCCACGTGTCAATGTTTCACATTCTGGGTCTGAAAAAATTACCAAAGAAACTAAAGTTCGTGCCCTACCTACAACATTTTGCGAAATTTCGTTTGGACCGTCCTAGCTCGAGATATATCAAATCTCCCTAGGTCACCAGTTTATGACTGTATTCTGGAGGAGGATGGAACCCTGATTTGGAGGAACCATATCTTCTGAAGTATATCGAAGCAGAGGCTGAAATTTTTACAAAGTGTACAACACGAATTTTGTTTGTCCTGTAAAAAATTCAGCTTCTGATCCTTATCCAATATTTCGTTATAGGGAATTTTATAGGATTACTAAATCCAATCTTCTACGGTTTTCAGGCATGAAACCCTAATTTACATTAGCTACCATTGCAACTGTATTTTGTCTGCACAGTGAAAATTATTTGATTCAGGAACTACTACCACCAACAAATGCTCCCTAGTGATGTGTGTTATCCTAGCCCTCCTTGCTTGATGATTTTTGGAGAGAACACCTTCAACTAGGAAGCACTAGTTCATGCAGATACCATGTTAGAATTTTATCGTTTAACCAATACAATGTAGGATCTTATCTAAGAGAATAACATGCACATGAATAATCACAAGAGACAAGAGACACAAAGAATTTTCCTTGAGGAAACCATAAAGGAGAAAACCCTACAACTTCCTTAGAGATAGAATGAGCACGAATAGCAAAAGTAAAACCCAAAAGTACAAAGATGATCTCCGACAGCTATTCTCTCTCTCACTTGTGCGAGATACTCCTCTCTCAATAATGCGCTATTGTTGAGTGAGTGTGTGTATCAAATAGAGAGTTTCACTTTCTATTTATACTTGTTTTCCACTTGACAATTACTCTACCGGGTCGACTTCACTAGGAGAGTCTAATAACCCTAATATGACTCAACTGTGGGGCCTATTTCCCCGACTTACAATGGAGGGTTAACCTCAATGAATTTACATGAATTTATTATATTAATGACTCTCCTGATCATAGGAACAAACATATCCATTGGGGTAGAATGCAATACAATAAGAAATATACAAGTGAATACAATCCGAAGATACAAATACATCAACATTTCCATTTACATAAGATCTAAGAATCAACCTGGAAAATAGGGGGGTAATAGGAGGAAACACTATGTTTAGGAGGAAAAATTTCCTTGTCTGTCACCCTAGGGATGCCTATTGTTTGGTACTGGGTTTGTAGCTAGGATCCAAGGTGCATAAGAATCAATACTAACTGCCAGTGAATATCTTTGAAACATTGTGTTCAGATGTGAAGGGGAAAGATGTTGAATTTTAATTCAATTCTCAATCATTGACAATAATTCTTCAATAATTTATGATAGATGAATCCCTATTTTCTTTAGATTCTCAGTTGTCAAAATTTTATGATGGGTTAATGGCTAGAATATGGTGTTTACCTTTTGCAAGGAATCCTTTGCCCAAATGTAATTCTGGTATTTATGCTGGGGATATCATATCTTCATGGTATAGAAATATTTGGATTCCCCTCAGATTATATTGTCTGGATGGTTCGTCGTAGTTGGCACTTTCTCTTACATTCCTGATAGAAGGAGATGACATTCTTTGTATTACATTAAGAGGAAACTTTAGTGCCATGTTTGATTTCTAGCTTAACCACCCGAGGTAGTCATCATCCTGTTGCAGCTGCAACAAATTCCAAAAATTCCAAATTTTTTTAGGACCCTCCTTTGCTTGGATTAGTTCTTTGTCCTTGAGTTAATTCTAAATGCTTGGATTGAGCTACCAATTGTTTTTGTTTCCCCCTCGGATGCTTGAAGTATTCCACTGTTTGATTAATCTTTATCGCTGCCTTTGAATGCATTTGAAGCATACCTGAATCGAAAGTTATTTTGGTCAGTGCCCCGCCGTTGCGGGTGGATATTTGTTTTGGTCTTCCGCCGTTGCGGAAAGAAATACACTTTCGTCTTCCGATCCGTTGGTTTTCACATTGGCTGATCTTTTGGTTTATGTCGGAAGGATTTGTCATTTATTTCTCCACCGTTGTGGATGGGAAACCACCTCCTCTCCCGATCATTGCTTCAATGTTCCGTTTCCCTCCTGTGTTATTTTTGCCGATCCCGTAAGTATGGGGGGCTTCCGTCGTTGCGGCCGCGGAAGGCTTTTGGTTTCGGGATGTTTAAGTCGTTCGATTCCCACCGTTGCGGAAGGCCGCATCTTTTGTGGCTCCGCTATTGCGGCTGCCAAAGCTCTAAACTCTCCGAGCCTTTAGTGTTTTCGCTTTTGATTGAAGTCCCGACGTTGCGGACGGTGGTACGCTTTACGGTTCCGCCGTTGCAGCTGAAAGAAGCACCAGCCCTTCTGATGCAGAGTCGTTTCACTTTCGATTCAGATTTTACCCGTTGCGGATCGATTTACCCTTCGTGGCTCCGCCGTTGCGGCTCCAGTTCCACTTTGGTCCCGACGAATAGTCTACCGAGGTTCTGCTAAGTATGGTACGCAAATGGCTTAGCGTTTTGGCCGTCCGCCGTTGCGGAAGGAAGTTGGCTTTCAGTTTTCGGTCCAAAAGTGGTCCGCCATCAGATATGCTGCGAGTGTTGACCTTATATATACGGGGTCGAGGGGTTTATTATTCTATTGTTATTTTTTAACTGCCGTGCTTTGTCGCTATCGTGCTGTCGATCGCTCGAGTTTGTTCGGACCCCATTGCCGGTACCCGCATCCAGGTGGAAACTGTAGAAGCCTGACCATCTTCGTCCTGCCATACACGCTGGATACACATCAGTGCCAGGTAGGCTTCTATTTCCTTTCCCCGTTGCGTTGAACGTTTGGTGGTTTTGGTTTTCCATGGTTAGGTGTTGCGGCTGTTTCTTTCCCCATAGTTGCGTGTATATATTGTGGTTCTTGGTGGCATTGCTGTTCGCGGGGAGGGGCATTTTGACCCGCATAGTATTTTTTCCCCACCGCCGTTGTCGTGCGACCCTGCGTGTAGAGAATGAGGGGGTTTGGTGTAGATGGTCGTTACGTTGTCTGCACCCAACCACCCTGTATGATAATATTGTGGGTTGGAATAGGTTCGCCGTGACATTTTATTTTAGGGTTGGACGGTTGGTCTCGATTTTGTGCTACCTGCATCAATTAAACCCCAGTCGTTTTCACCTATACGTTTCCACGCGACCCCGTTGAGCTCATCGTTGATTTCCTAGCCGACTGAAAGGGATATGCCACTGCTCTTAGTTTATTGACCATAAGTGCATGGGCATGTTTTTGTTAAGGCGTCATTGAAAACCTGCGTAACTGCTACTATCTTTCCCGCGCAGCGAGATGACCATGGCGTGCATAGAAAGCCGAAATGTGTTGCATATTAATGTAGATCTATTGCCGTCCTAAATGTGGTTGAGAGAATTGTTCAATATCATACAGCAGTGGTAGCTTGCACAGTTTACTGCATATAACTATTTCCCATCATGTTAGATATAGACAAAGTCATTGAATAATGCGCATTGTGTTTCAATAGTTCTTTTAGTTAGGCCATTTCAGTTTGTATACATGCATATATTTGCTTCATTGACTGATTGCTATCATGTTAAACATAGAAGAAATGACACATTGCACACTGATGTATATAAGTTTGTCACACAACCAAATGGCTTAATGTTTACAATGTTGTGTGTGGTAGGAAGATTTCGAATCCACAATGTCAAAGAGGCAAAAGAAGAAGGCCCCGGTGGTCGAAGAAGAGTCCGAAGTAGAAATTGCTACCAAAACTGAATATATATATGAAGACACTAAGTGTATTTCTGGTATCGAACCTGAATACCAGTGGGGGGAAATATACAGACTGATCACACGCAGAGAGGTTCCTGACATGGGCTTAGAAGAAGAGTCCATATATGCCAACATAGAAAGATATTCACTGATGAATATCGCCACCAGACCGGAGTTGTTCCCGTGCTCTGAAGTAATCGGTTGGATTTTGCCCCGGGCAGATGTCACAACAATGATTCTGGAAAATGTTGAAAGATAGGGCTATGCTGCATATAGCCCTGGATATGTAGTGTTGGCTTACCACCTGCGAGAAGACCAAGTATTTTTATCTGATGAGTAGCCGAAAAACATTAGGATGGACCTGGTAGAGACTCTTAAAAAGATGCTGTTGCAGGGAAAGCATTATAGATACAGACCGACGGGTGATTACGATACATCAAGCTTAAGGGCCCCCTATAGGTTCATAGCTTTAATGCTGAACATGATTTTTGGAAGAGCACATGGTAGGTTCTTCAATTTAGAGTGGATACCCATCATTTTTCATGTTGCAACCCAAGGGACAATTTTCAACTGGGCTAGCCTTGTATCAAATAGTCTTTCAGCTTGCTTGGCCTCAGCTTTGGGAGGAGTGGCCCAAAAGAGGTTTGAATTCTATATGAGTTCCATACTCATCGATTGCATATTGTGTAATCAGCCTTTCCCCAGACTCAGGTGCATCTGGGATAGGGAAAGAATGCCTGTCTATGCTGCCTATAAACCGCTGTGGGAACATAAATATCACAGCCATTATCGAGAAGTATGTGAACACTTTATCATGCCCTTGTACACACTCATTTTCCTGAAGGAGTGTGATTGTATGTCAGAGGAGGCACTGCAAGTAATAGAGGAGTATGCAGACTACTATTTGACTGAAAATGGCTTGTACTTCAGGATGTTTGGAGGTTCGAGAGCACCTTCCCTACTGCCCAAATACGCAACTGATTACATTATTCACAAAGAGGCAGTCAGACAAGTGTTCCTGGATGGAATAGGCAACTTTCTGTTTGAGCCCAAGAAGACCGCCTATCCTCCTTTCCCCTTCAGGTTAGGAAGCTACAAGTTTACCAGAGTAAAAAAGGATGATGAATTTGTAGAAGAGTTGGAAAAGTTCCATTTTGGAGAGATGCCCTTTCGTAGAAATGATACTCATGGTAAAGTAGCTGAACATTGCAAAACAAACAATGTACATTTTGAGTATGCCCACCATTGGGATCGGGAAGAATCTATCTTCCGAAATGCAGTAAACATGATAGCCTTGAGAAGAAGGTTCAAGAAGAAGATCACCACCAAAGGTGGGAAGGGAGACAAACAAGCGAAGGCTGAGGAAGAAGCAAAGAGAAGAAATGAGGAAGCCCAGAGGTTGGCACAAGAAGCTGCAGGGTGGCTACACACAGAAGAAGAAGAAAAAAGGAAAGCTGCGCAAGAGGCAGCTAGGAAGGCAGAAGAAGATGCAAAGAAAGAAGAAGAAGAAAAGAAAAAGAAGCTGGATGAGGAGCTCCAAAAGCAAGAAGCTGAAAGGCTAAAGCTGACACAAACAGAGCAGTCAGCTTCTGAAACAGCTGCAGGGCAGACCCAGGATGTGGAGAACCTCGAGGTTCAGGACCCACAAGTACTTGCTGCCAGCACACCCATGGTCCCCACTCTCAAGCTGGTCCCTTTTGTGCAGAAAAAGGGTGAAGAAATCCCTGATTTCAACACTGTTTATTATGATAGGGCAACAAAGAGAATAATGAATAGAACAGAAAGGAAAGTTGAAACAAAAGGTCTGTCTGGTAAAATGATAACGGATATGCTTGTTATGTTGGGAACAGACCAAGATCCGAGATTCACCATCAGAGCCGGAGCAACACTGATTCAAGCTTTAGAGGATAATGTGGGCAGGATTATAATAGACTTAAAGCAATCTAAGAAATCCATTGCTCAATTGAAAGACACCTTGAGAAGAGAAAGAGAGGAAGGCAATAGGCTGAAGCGGAAGTATGAAGACATGTAGAGGGAGATAAAGGCTTCTAAGGCTGAATTGCAGTCCCTCCAAGTAGAAAGATAGGTCAGAGAAACAACACAAGAATCCCTGGAAATTATACAAAAAGAATATCAAGAGCTGAAGATAGAAAAGGAACGGCTGCAGGAGAAGGTAGAAGAGCTAGAAGAGCAGCAAAAGATTATCTTGCAGGCCAGTGAGATGCACTCCCAAGAATAGAAAGAGAAACATCAAGAGCATATTTATTTTCTGAAAACTGCTCTGGAGGAAGCAAGGGAGCAGCAGGTTAACCTCTAACCGTTCAAAGAGCATATCTTGGCCCAGAAGGCTAAGATGTTGTAGCTACAGACTGCTATAGAAGGAGAAAGGTGCAAGGTGCTGCAGGTAGATAGCAGATTGGAGGAAATCCTGGAGACCTCCTCTTACTTTGTAGATCGATCTCAGGACTTCCTTGAATTCCTGACTGCAAGAATGGCAAGGCTGGAAAACAAGGAAGAAACTCCAGCAGAACTGCCATCAAAGGATACACAGGCCCTCAAGCGGGATTATGACTTGCTGGAATTTTCTATAAATACCGCGGAGGATTTCAAAAAATCAGTCAAGAAGAGGAAAGGAGCATGCACCGAGTTTTTCAGAAGGCTTCTCATTACCTACAACCGGTTCCAGATAGATGCCGAGCAGAGGCTTGAGGATTTCCCGGATCACAACGCCTTTGTGGAGTTGCTGCAGAAGAGATACCAGGAGGAGGAAGCTAAAGTACAGCGTATTAAAGCCTTGGATGATCAGATCTTGAGGAGCGAAGTAGATCATTCCGCTATCAGCGTGCAGCTTCTGGAGGATCAACTTCGATTGAGTGCAGCCAGGATTGGGGCGATAAAGAACCAGGCTGCTAAGTTTGAGATAAATATTCAGTTTTTAGAGCCTTGTGCGTTTGAGGGCATTGCCTCTAAAGCCTCGGCATGGAATAAATTTCTAGATGCCCAAGTGGGACCCTCCTCGTAAAGGATCGGTCATTTTTTGTAATATGTAACATTTTGTAAAATTTTTTTTGAGAAAAGTCAAGCGTTGGGAAACGAAGAGTTGGGAAGCCCAAAGGTTACTTTGGGCAGCCCAACCGTCTCACCTTTTTTGTATAAATGTAATAGACTAATAGGGAAAACGAGGATTTTTCCCAGTTAGACAGGAAAAACTATATTGTAAGAAGAACTATTTCTCTTTGCAATAAAGAAGTATTATTTGCCTGTTGGAGGAATATTGGTGGCACTTTCAAATGTTATGCTGTGGATGGCTGAAAGATGAACTATTTTGTTTTTCCAGCTTTTTGTCCATTATCCGTGAGATCGTTCTAACTCTCAGAACCTATGTTCTTGTTTAAATGATTTCTGGCTTATTTTGTGGAATTACCACCATGAGTAATGTATGTTGTTCATAAAACAATTAGCTAACTGATTGTTGAAATATCTTTAATCATTCATGTGTTGTAGGAAGGAATATCAGCTACCTGTAATTTCTATTTATGATACTGCATTCACAATTCACATTACTCACAAATAAGTTAAAGTTTTCTCCCTGGGGATAGATAGATAGATAGATATATAGTTAGTTTTATTTCTGCACATGTGATTTAGATGCTTGTGACCCTAAGACGAGAGGTAAGAACCTGCGCATCACATTGTGAACGCTCCTTGCATCCTTATCGCCCTGCATAGTTAACTAGGAATATGCATATCATACTTAAGTCAAAAATACAAAAAATATACACGGTGGACCGGGCCGCAACCGGTAAAACCTTTGTTTTTTTTGTTAATTTGACCTACGGTATCCGGACCGTAAACTAGACGGATTCCCCATACCAAACAGTCACGGGCTAGTTGGGAACGTTGACTGGGGAGAATCCCTTTCTGTTGTTGCCTGCGAATTTCCAGGCCTCAACACATCCCATACTGGAATATCTAACATGTGGGTTAGCTACTGGGCCTTAAACCATGGTTGCTTATTATGTAAATTTATACTTTCTTGCACTTCTTTCCTGACATGAATTCTATCCTCCTCCCACAGTAGGATACTCTTCAGTCCTAGCATAGTTTGCTTCTTTACATATTATGGAATATTATACTCTCTTGCACAATTGGATTGGAAATAATTCTATCCTCCCACAGCAGGATACTTTCTTGTCTGGACACATAGTTTGCTTCATTATCAGTCAATTCGCTCAGTATTTTCTTTCCTCACCTTCAAGACACTGACTCAAATGACTCACGAAGGATTTTGATATTATTTACCTGGTTGCATGGGTCGGCATATTTGGGGAAAATGTGCCATTGGGGTAATAGTTGAGAATTCGCAGAACCATTGTGTTGTTAATGCCAACCTTTTGTAGCTGAGGCTAGGTGATGAGTTTGATGCAATAAAACCGCCTTAATTTTGGCTTTGTAACTGAAGGTCTCAATTGTGTCTTTTGACAAAATGTATCACTTGTAGCTTTATGACTAGAGGTCTTCTGGATGTAATACTTCTAGGATGTTATGTAGCATCTTCAGTCAAAGGGGTTTCTGATTTTGGATTTTGGAAAGATTTCACTTTTAAGATTTGTTAAATCTAGTAATTGCTAATTTCTTAACAACACCGCAACTCTCAATTGGTTGGTGCGTGTTGTCTAATAACATTGCTACTCACAATTAATTGAGCAACAAACCTTATTTTGAACTAGCACTTATCAATTGTCCAAAATTTTTTTGGTGACAGCCAGTGAAGTAACAAGTCCCCTTATACTAAATCTGTAAATATTACAAGGATACTTTCCAATAACATTGATGACAAACAATTTAGCAGCAAGTTCCTTTGTACTAATATTTAATGAATTTGTATTTACAAATTCTTTAAATATGTTTTTTTTCTATTTTCGAAACTTCTTTTGGAAATTCCCTTTATATGGGGTTCACAATAATTAGAGGCAGCAAGCCTATGGAATTGACCTTGTGATATTAGTATTGTGTGATCAATAAGCACCCTGTAATGTTGTTGCTATGGGATTTTGATTGTTTGGATTGGATTGACAGTTGGATTTGATCCAATGGTTCATATCTCTGCAACAATAACATTAAATGATAATTGAATGCAGTAGTGATGGATGTTCTCACTGCGAGTTTGACAACTGAATTATTATGATAGGTTTTTCTTTTTGAAAAATTAATCAATTATTATGTCAGGTTTTGCTTATAAAAAGTTTGTTGACAATCTAACAAATTAATTATCATGATAGGTTTTGTTTATAGAAAGTTTATTGACAGTCTGAAAACTAAATTATGATCATCTTACAAGGTTCGCTATATAGAGTAGGCCTTTAACAAGTTCAATGTATTATGATCATTGATGAATGTGAATATTTTGAGTGCCATACCTTCTTTTGCTGGGTCGTGGGCCATACCTTCTTCTTAATGGTAATGTCCTTTATCTTAAATGTGTATAAAAATTTAGGGGACATTAAAATTCATATTACCATTCATCAATTTAGGGATAGGGTTTCAATGTTAAACTTATAAGTTTTGAGTCATAGTTTTAGGGTAAGGGTTTGAGTCTTCACTTTTAGGGTTTTTTATTTGTTTTTTCATGTCCAAAATATTTTGAAAAATGTAACTTCCAAATATATTCTTATTGCAATTTTGTTGTATTAGTGTTATACCTCCTTCAATGGATGTTATTGATGTATTTGATCATGTAAAATTCATTGAAAGGGTCAATGCAAACACTCATTCTAAGTGGGGTCAATATAAATTGACAATATTCTATTGTACTAATTTTATATCATTTTTCTCATGTCGGCTTCACTTCTCATTTCTATATCGATTTGGAATTTCGATTTTGGAATATTAAGTAAGATTTCAAACATGGATTGTGGAAAGAAAAATAAAACATCAAGACAAAAGGATGTAATATTGTATTTTCAAAAGAATCAATCCAATAATCCACATCCTATTCATGCTTCAAGCTCTCTTGAGCAAGGTATCGGTGAGAAAGATGTCAACACTTTTGAGAATGCATCTGAAACCCATACAATGGATGGTAGAATACATTCCTCTAGTGATAAAAGTGAGACAAATCCATTTTCATCTGAAATTGGTAGTTCAAACGTTGAATATTTTTCCTTGCAAGGTGACACAGTGCATTCACAGGAAAGAAAAAAGGGCCAATGGGACATAGGGAGAAAACTCAAATTTGATTGGGTCTCAAGATACCCATTTATTGAACCAATACCTCCAACAAATGAGAATGAGACCTCATGAGAAGTTAAATGCATTTCATGTAGTTGGAAACTTGGAAAGGTAGTGAAATTGCAGATAACGTTAGACACAATATAGAAGCATGTTGGAAAGGTGTATGATATAAATAAAGCTGAAAATGATGAGAATAAATCTACTGCGAGATGGAAATCTCTTAGCCAATGTCGACATCTCCAATTTTAAGAGGAATATAATAAATTATTACTAAATAAGAAAAAACTCGAGGAAAGTGGAAGAACCATCACATCTCAATTTGGAAAGATGATGGAAACAAATTTGTTATTAAAGATGATACAATTAATCATTGTATTTCACCTCCTATCCAATGGTCGTCCTATGACAGATTATCCAAAAATGATGAAATATTTATATTTTATTCAAGTGCCAAATTTTCCATCTTCTCATTGGTCTTTATCGAGTGGTTGGGAATGGGGAAAATATCTAGCTCAGGTAGAAAAAGGACAATATGAAAGACAAGATTGCAAATGCTACATTTTTGTCACTGTCTTTGGATGAAGTTATGACTATTGATAATACTTCATGGATTTGCATGGGAATTTATATGGTCAATGACCATATCAGGCATTCCTATCTACTTGTAATTCATAAAATGACCAAAATTTCTACAACGAAAAATGTTTATGAACTTGTTATTGATAGTTTGAAGGGAATTGGTGGTATGGATCATTCCATGATTGCAAAAAAGTTGGTATCTGTTGGAGTAGATGGAGCATCAGTAGCGCAAGGACAAAGAAATGGCCTTTGTGCTAGAATGAAACTCTTGGCTTCACTGTATATGCTCAGTATTCAGTGTAGGGCTTATAGGATGAATCTTGCATTTAAAATAGTGAGCAACTTTTCATTGGTTTCAAAGGTTGAATATCTTGTACGTGAGGTTCATGCATACTTTTGTCGGAGTCCCAAACGATTTTTAGAGTTTAAAATTTTTTTTATGGTGTTACAAATGGAAAAAAACTATTAAAATATGTTGATACAAGAATATGCATCCTTGGTATGGGTGATGTATGAACATCGCTCAAGTGTAGAAAAAACTCAAACTCTTCTATTTATACTAACTGATATAGAGACATTATTAACATTGGCTAGAATTATTCCTATGCTTCATGAAACGAATAACCTCATGAAGATGGCTCAAATTCGCATGATGTATATTGTTGAATACACAAGAGCAAGAAAATTAACATGTATTGCACTAAATGATTTGTATATTATGGCAGAGTCTTTTAAAGGTCTAGCATTTACAAATTGGAGTAAGATAATCAATATAGAAAATGATGATTTTTTTTTTAAGTTTGATGAAAAAGGGATGCTATGTATGGAAGTTTGTGGGAATATGGTTCCCTTTTATTATAATGATAATATAGGAAGATCCACCAAACAATGCCCCCTGTCAAGAGAACGATTTCACGATGTTGTAATTTCAGTGAGACACACCACTTGATAAAAATTGCAAAAGCACTATCATTAGAGATAGGAAAACGGTTTCCTTGAGATGAATTGTTGGAGACCATGTCTATCGTATACCCTCAATATTGGAACCATAGTCAATGTTTAGATACTTTAAAGGTTGAATTTATAGAGAAATGCAATATTTTGCATAACCATTTTTGTCGAGGGGCCGAGATACAAGGAGACCATATTCAAGGTATTTTAGACCGAGAAAAAATGATAGATCAAGCTCAATGCTTTTCTAAAACAATGTGGGAGCAATTTTATCCATTGGATAATAAAGAATATGGTGCAATTACAATATTATGGACTAAGATTAATGGTAGAGAAATGATATGGCAAAGAATGTCAGAATATTTCAAATTAGCGGATTTATGTCAAACCATGATTTTGGGATTGGTGGAGGATGAGAGAATTTTTAGTGCACTGACATTCTTGAAGTCAAAGTTGAGGAACAAGCTTGATAAAAATGTGGATACATGCTTAAGATTATATGTAACAAAGTATGAGGTTGACAATTTTCCATATGAAATAACATTAGCTCTTTCGCGACCAGATCGTGAAAGAAGGGGAGAAAACCATATAAGCAATTTCTCTAATGAACTTGATGTGAAACATAATGTTTTGGATGATCATAATTAATGAAATCTCATCTGGAGAAGGTCGTGTTTAGAATGTAAAAAATCAGGACCAAGGCCAGAATGTGAATTGGAAAATGAATTTCACCTAAGATTATATATGATCAAATACACTTGAGGGACTCTTGAGTCTTAGTTTGGTCCAGTTGTTCCATGAACCCTTGCTGGTGATCACTATATGTGAATTTGAGGTTGTGTTTTAGGTAAAAATATATTCTACATTGTACTTTTTTTTGGTAACATTGGTGATTTGAGCTACATTACCTTCATGCAACTTATTTTAATATTGATGTTTTGATATTTATCTCTTACATTTTCTCTTTCTTGTATGTGACAGGAAATGACACTGGAATTTGAGAAAGCTAGGCCTAGGAGCTATCTCTTCACATAGATAGTGTCCTAACATTAAATGATAAATAACTAAGTTGATAACACTTTCACTAAGAGATAATGGGCTCATTCAAGTACATGAAGCCATGTTGTTGTTTAGTACAAATATCTTGACAAATTTTTATGGTTTGCTTTTTTCTTTTGTATGAAGCATTTTTTCGATTTTTAAAGTGTGTGTATTTTGGTTAAATATTGTGTTAGTCCCTTGAATGCTTCTAGTTCTCATTTGATGCTTGATTTAAACCTTTATTGCATCTTGAATCAATATTGGTTTTAGTTGATTTCCATTGATTCAATGATTTGAGAAAAAATGTTTTTATTACCTTTTAGTTGCATGAATTAATTGTCTTGACTTTTTTGAATCTCGATTCTTTTATGTTGATTGTATATTTTCTTTGTAAATAATTATTGTTATTCAAAAAAATAAATGAGCTCTACATAGATAAGTGAAGAGAAAAATGGTTTATGTACTAGGTTCCTATGCATTGATCGTAGGATACCTATTGGCACGAGGCCAACATTCATCTAATGCAAATCAATTGCCATAATTACAATGCATAATTGTATTAGCCTCCATGACCACAATTGGCTAGTGGAGGACAAGATTGAGCATAATGTTTGTTTCTATCAGTTTATCGATTTGTCAAGATTCAAATCCCCACATGTTCGCTGGACCATTAAGGGACGAGATAACAAGTGGAGTCCCCACTTGCCCTGAATCTAGTCAGTGCAGTTGTGTTTCACTGACACCTTCCAGTTGTGACTTGTGAGTCTACATGTTCTGTTGTTGATGATGTGATTCATGCTATTTGACTAATGTTGTTGTTCCTCTATTTTTGAAGTAGGTTGAAAAGTCTATATGGTATCAAGATCACTATATGTCAATTTGAGGCTGCATTTAAGGTAAAAATAGATTCTATTATTGTGTATTTTGTTGTAAGATCGATGATTGGGAATGCATTTCCTTGATTTTAGTTATTTAAGATTGATCTTTAATATTTAGCTATTACATTTCCTTTCTTGTTTGTGATTGGAAATGCAGTTGTAGTTTTTTGAAGTTGGGGCCTATCTTTTCACATAGATATTGTCCTAACTTTCAAAGTAAAAATTTAAATCTGAAAGAAAAGAGTGTTGGTGCATTCCACGCAGCCTCACGTTTCCTAATCACAAGTAATATTCTCTATGCCTCCATTTTTAAATATAACCGTGCTTTGTCCTAACTTCTATGATCTCATATTGGAAAATTAAATTATTTCCTATTATAAACTTCTCTATACATCGATAAATATGTTCTTATGTTGTATTGGATCAATGGTAGATTTTGATTCCAACATAATGTGTGTGGAAGATCCATATATGCCTAGGGTATATTGATGCTATCATTTTTATGGCAAAGAAGGCATGTTCCCTTTATATCAAGCATCCCTTGTTTTTAGGTTTTCATTTTGATTAAAATCCAATTTTCATCATATTCTACTACTAGGTTTATTTTAATGAGGCATTTTAAGAAACCTGATGAAGTTTGAACAATTAATGATGAAGGTTTCTCAGAGTGGTTATGTTTTCTATTTTTTCATTGTAGGTTTAATTGAAAGAAAAGACGAGGCTTTACAATATGATTGATGTTTTGCATGAAGGTAATATTCCTTGATAGTCTTTGTATATGATCCATAGTTTGGTGTCAAATGATATTCCCTTTTCCACATCTCCAATGACAAGAAGAAATGATAGAAAGGTTCTTAGAAATCTCATTTACTACATTGGTAGATGGTGCCATATCTGATTCAACTTGTTCTTCCATAGTTGTTGGTGAGTTTGATTGTTTTCTGTAAACATATTTACTTGCTGGTTCTTCTTTCTCCACTTTATTTATTTTAACTTCCTCCACTTCACTCTCAGCTACTCCATTGATGGCTGTAACATATACACTTATATTACTCTTTCAGAAGCTATTATGTCTGAGAATTTATGCAGTGCTCCAGAAGCTATAGTTAGGTCTGCTTCTGATGCATTGTCATGTGTGTGAATGGTATTTGAAACTTATGTTCGTACATTGATATATAGATATGCATGTGGTTCTTTGTGTTTTTATTCTAGAGTTGTAGTGAGGTTAAAGGTTGCTCATATGCAGCTGTGGTTTTGGTCTTTTATGAATTTTTCCCTTTGTCCTTTTCATGTTCGACACCCTTTTCCTATGTTATCGTATCAATGAGAAAATAATTGGCCTCTTTTGTTGCAGCATTGACTGGAGCTCTATTGGATTCTTTATCTCGTTCTTCCACTACTGCCAAGTATACTGTTTTTTCATCGTCTCTTGTTGGGAGGGTATCAACAATTTTGGTTGTTGCAATGCTAGCTGGATTACTGTATGATTCCTTATGTCGTTGTTCAGAACCTTGACACAAGACTATTTGATGTTGGTCAATATACTGAATATGTATGGTTTCAGGATCTTTAACAGTTTCTAAACCATTACTTTCAAGTTCCACAACTTTTGCATTGTCTATTACTTCATGAGTAGTTGGAATATCTATCTATGTTATTGCATCTATGTTAAGTGTTATGTTGCATTCTTCATGTGGCTCTTCCAATATCATTGTTTGTTTTTCTACCACTGCATCATCCTCTATGTAGAAGGCCTCAACAAGTTCTGGTGTTGTATATATGGCCTGAATTGTGTTTGCTTCATAAAAATTTTATTTCAAAAATAGAGATGAAACACCTTCATGTTTCTCAGCATCTGTGCTTTCTCTTTCGTTTTTAACATCCTTGCATTCAAATTCCATAATTTCTCCCACTTCTTCTACTATGTTAGTAGATAGAAAATATTCCTTGCTTATTGCATTTCTGGATGAAATTACAGAAGTTTCTACTTGATGGCGTTATGTCGATGCTGATGTCTGTGGGTTTTATACTAGAAGAGAAATTGGTTATTCCAAGTATATCATAAAGTGTTGGAACTCTAACAACCCTGGACATAAGACTTGGGAGTCTAGACATTTTTCATCAAGAGATTTTAGGAAAAAGGTTCATCAAAGTTTGGATAAGGAAAGAACAATAACATGTAACATCCCCGACCCTCCGACTGACGAAGAGGATGCTACTGATGCTGCTATCTACCTGGGAAACTAGTCCTATGAACATACACATAATAAAAATATCAAATGATTTGAACTAGAACATGCATAGATGCATAATTATTTATTGCATAGATGCATAATTATTTATCATTCAGTGGAATCAAATTACATTTAATTCAAGCATTCAACACATTTTAACATGTTCATCATAATTCACATAAAAAATACAATTGCATGGGTAATTACACAACAATACTTGTCTTCGAATGAAGCTCCCCGCAACCAGCTATGTCGCTGCAATGTTCCACCCAACCATAGGCCAGTGTGCTCCTTAATCTCTCAGCAAAACTGCCACCCCCAAGATGGGCATGATTCCCCAAGGAAAGGAAACCAAGCAAAATCACACATAGCCAAAGATATGTCAAAACTCAGTCAAGCAAAAGATAGGTTTTGGTTTATCAGACTTCCAAGGGGACACAACAACACATAACCAAGCCAACAAGTTGAGTTTATCAGGTTATCAGGAGATGGAAGCACTGTCTGCTAATCTAGTGGGCTCACTGAAGAGCTAAGGATGCCTTCACCAAAACTAGCTTGACTCCTAAGACATCCACACACACCCAACACAAGGAATCATTCCCTTCTCTACTGCACGGTCCCTTAGGACATGAATTCCATACTAGTGCTATTCAGGGGGTGTAGAGAAGAGAGTCATCCATCTAGCTCTATCTATGAGGCTCCTGCAAAACACTAGGTTTTTCAAGCTGACTCCTTTCCACTCCTACATAGTCCAAAGACCAATTGCATACACAACAATATACACCATTTCTGGGTTGAGGAAAAAAGTTCAACCACAAAATTAATGGCTAAGGAGGGTGAGAACAACCCACTAACAACAAATCGTATCCCAGGGATGTTTTGGCCCTAACGTGGCCAAAAACGAAATCAACAACAACATCCAAGAGGATGTGGTCTCTCCTCTAAATCGCAGGGAAACACAAAAACAAGTTTCAGCTGGGCAAACATTGAGGAAAAGCAACAGAAATCATTGGGGAAGAACCCAAACCACAAGAACATCACAAAAACGAAAATACCAGCCTCCAGAAAAATGAAGAATGACTGTCCACGTGAGGAAGAAATACACAGCAAATCCAAAATCATGGATTTCACACTCAGGAAATTCCCAGGCACTTGAGGGAGCCCCAATGTGGGTGAATGATAACGATAAAAATGCCCAGGAGCCCAAATCGTGAAGGAAGAACACACATCCAACAAAATCGTGGAGGTAAAAATAGCTCCTAAGCTTCCCTGCATGAGGTAAAAATGAAGAACATGGATGTATGGCCAAATGGGCATGCATTCTGGGTGTTTACTTGCCCCAAAAGTCAAAATTGATTTTCCCCAAAAATGGGTTTTCCCCAAATTCGAATTTCCTGCCCATACTCTTCCCATCCCCACGCAATAACTACTTCAACCAATTTCTGGCAGAATTAAATGATTAGGTGAATGAAACAAGAAAGGTAGTTGATTGTTTCATGGGTTCTCCCTTTGAAATTTGGCTTTTCCCCATTGACCCCAAAGGTTAAATATTCCCCCCTCCTTATCCTTAGGAAATCATGCCCCCATCTCTTTTAATGTTGCATAGACTTCGCTGGTTGTGGGTATTTTAATTAAAATGCATATTTACATGATGCCAAAATTATAATGTGCGGGATAGCACGATATACCATCGGCAACGATTTTAATCGCCGAAACATAAAACATTAAATTGATGGTGGGGATTTTGCCTTTAGCTCCACGCCACGATTAATTACAATAATATATACATCATATACATTTAATGCAAACGGGGTCAAAACCAGGGTGTTACATATCAATCCCATGAAAAAATTTTGTTCAATGAGAAGAATGAATAAGTCTTCATTACACAACTAGATAAATACTAGGTATATCCGGATGATAGTATTCCAAGTATTACGACAAATATGAAGACAAAAAATTCACTTTAAGCAGATTCAAATGATGAAGAAAACTTGGGAAGATTACCCATGTTATTTTGAACCATAACCAACTTTGTATACAAGTCTAAGATCAACAAGCATGGTAAATGTTTGTCTTTGATAATAACAACATGCAAAAGCGATTAGACTTGAGGATAACAGTCCATGACATTTGAAGTATTGTTAATTTGTTTAGAAGCACTGTTTGGGACGTTATATGACAGCCATAGGACTAATTGTACACATGTTATAAACGAAGATTAAGTACATCTTGATGATAGTCATAAAAGTTAATTTTCAGACCTCAAAGGGATCATAAAGAACAGTAGTATATGACAGTATTTAAGTACAAAGAGAGATATGTTTGGAGAAGATCTCAACCAAGTTTCAGATCTTAAGGATAATTTTTTCCAAAGATGATAGAGATAGAAGCACCAAGACATTTACATTTCTGGAAAGAAAACCCGACACATTGAAAATCAATATCTAGTGTCCCTCACTGTTGAAAATGAAAAATCGCAGAGTTGTGTGGAACAATGCTATTCACTGTAAAGAATCTTCAATAGAAGATGTCAAGTCTATAAAATAAGGAAAAGAAGGTGATGTAGAGAGTGGAGCTAACAAGGTTTACAATCCTACTGTAACTAATATTTCCAGTAAAGGCCAAGGCAAGGGAGAGGATATCAATTCCTCTCAGGAGAATGATAATTCAGTGTTGATTCCACAACTAGCACTTGTTATACTCCCCTTGCAGTGCAGGGTCCAACATCCACGACAAAGAGAGAGGCCCTTGCTGTGTATACTGAAGGAAAATACCTACCATATTCAAATAAAATTATGTTTTGCATGGGATACTCTACTTCCCAAAATGTTGTAGATGCTACAAACAATGATTATGCAATTGAACACAAAGAAATTGGAGGTAAAGATGAAACACCTATGAAAAATGATTGCATTGATTTAGGAATTGGAGAGCTAGAGAAGAAAATCTCCCGTATTACACAATTTTCTTTCAAAAATAGAGATGAAACACCTTCATGTTTCTCAACATCTTTGCTTTCATGCTCTCTTTATTTTTTAACATCCTTGCATTCAAATTCCATAATTTATGCCACTTCTTCTACTATGTTAGTAGCTAGATCATCTTTCTTACTTATTGCATTTATGGATGAAGTTATGCAAGTTTCTACTTGATGGAATTTTGTCGATGTTGTTGTATGTGTTCGATTTATAGTGGAAAGTCTCTCAACAATTCTTGTTACTCCATCAGTATCTAGAGTTCGATCTGTTTCTTTAGCTTGTTCCTATATATCTAGAGGAGAGTGTGATTGTTACTTGTTGACACACAAACATGCCGGTTTTGAATTTTCCACATTGTTACTTTCAAGTTTTGTGGATTCAACCTTTTCTACTCCATTGATAGATATAACAACTTGACAACTTGACAACTTCTAGTTTTGTTTTATTCAATCCTGTATGTGATTGGTCATGCAGTTCTTCTGAAGGTAGCACTGGGTCCGCTTACCAATCATTTTCCTTCTTATGAACAGTCTCAGGAGTTTCAACTACTTCATTGATATCTGAAAATGTATGTGAATCTCCATGTTCATCTTATAAATTTGGAGACAAGGTTTATTGTAGCCCAACATTTGTTCTTTCTTCCCTTTTTGTATTTTTTCCCATATTCCTTTCATGTTCCAAACCCTTTTCACCTCTCTTTTTGGAATAGAGAGTAGAGCATATTGAATCTTCCTTAGTCCTCACATTAGAATTTATCATCTAGAGCTCTACTTGATTCTTAGTGTTTTTCATTTTTTGTTATTGTCAAGTCTGTTGTCAGCGCCTTGTTATTTGTTGGAAACATCCCATCAAATCTTGTTACTGAAACACTAACTAGATTTCTGTGTGATTCTTTTGTTTGATCAACCAATGATGGGTATGATATTGTTTCCTATTTGTCAAGGATTCTTCTTTCTGGTTATTTTAGATCTTGAACATCCATTATATGTTTTCCATTCACAGTGTCAAGGCTCTCAACAATTTCAGTTACTCCATCAGTATCTAGAATTGGATATGTTTTGTGACCTTGTTCCTCTATATCTTGATGAGAGTGTGGTTGTTCCTTGCTGACACACATGTCTACTGGTTCTTGTGCATTTTCCACTTTGTTACTTTCAAGTTTTGTGGATCCACCCTTTTCTACTTCATTATGATGGAAACCGAGATTGAATATTATTAATTTTGTGAGTATGGAAATGTGACAAAGATGTACATTATGTCCTAGGATTTGAGTGTTCCAAAAGTGGAGAAATTAATAATTGTAGCTTAGTTTTAGGATCTTGATAAATTAAGATCTGTATTGTTGTTCTTTACCAAAAAATTTCCCAGACTTACTTCTTATTGTTGGTTGAGGCTAAATCAAGGATGCCACTACAAGGAAGATTCCCACATTATACCTAGGATTGATCTTACTATTGTTTGGAGGGTTGAGACATGGTTAAAAAATATCCAAAACTATCTAGAATGCCCAAAAATGCTAGGAAACAACCCAACATGCAGTGCTACTATAAGAATTAAGCTGCTTGTTTCCTCTCAGTGTTGTCCAAGGTCCATAACAGAGCTAATTGCTGCTAATTGAAGGCTGAAGTATGTGTAGAATTTGATATGAATAGGCCATAACTCACAAAACTAGCTAGATTTAATGAATGTTTCCATTGTTTATCCATTCTACTTCCAACAAGAGCCTAATTTAATTATGGTCATGGAGGCTAATATATTAGTTAATTTCAAACATTTTTTTAATAAAAAACTAGATATGTTATTGGCCTTGGACGTGGGAATTCTTTTATTATATCGCATCCATTACTTGTGCCTTTAATGTTGGTCTTCGGTTCTATTGGAGTTTGTGAACTTGTATGGAATTCATTCATGTATTCATGTCTTTTGTATTGTTTGTGGAGTAGTATAGGAAGCAAGGGTAGATTCAGTCAAAGGACCAACATCATTAGTTGTTGATACATGTACATATTAAGCATAACTTGTAGCACCTATATCGTAATAAGTGCCTATAAAATACCTATAAGAAAATTTAGGGAAAATATTATATGTGGCATAATCTAGGGTTGTAAAACAAGTTGTTGATCATTCATATCCATATCTAGTGGTGTATCCAGTACCATATCATGTAGAAGTACTGGTAGCACCATGAGTAGTATGAACAACATATGTAGCTGTTAACAATCTGTTTTTTAACAGTTGATTTAAGAACCTGATAGGAGTTTGATGAGAGTCTCATCCCCGCGAACTTCATGTGAACTCTCCTTCAGGATATCAGAGGTGCAAAGCAAAGAAGAAAGAGGAAGATGTGCTGTAGGCGTTGGGAAAGGCTCGAGATCAAAGGCTGAAATTGATCGAATATGGATCAGTGGATCTAAACCATTTCGCGCGAGTAGACATGCTCAACCAAAGCCGCGTTTCCAATTTGCGAAATGGGTTAAAAGTTGGAAACATTCTATGGCCGAGATGAGATCTGATTTAGATCTACGGCCTCAATCAATTTCACAAGCCATACATGCATGAGTGAAAGCTGCGATTTCAAATCGCGAAGGAGGGGTAGCAGTCGTGAAGATCAATGACCGCGATAAGATTGGAGAGAAATCTACGGCCACGGTCTATTTCGCAGTGCGGACTGGCACGATGAAGACCAAAATCTTCCCATTGCGAAAGACAGTGGGGCCCACTCGGATCTACGGCTGCATGAAGGATCAGTCGAGATCGACGGTTGAAAACATGTTATGATCCTAAACTTCCCACGGTATTTAAAGGAGAAAATTTGGCAGCAGAAGGAATGGAACGTGGACGGCGAAAATAAAAGATTCCCCGAATAGGACGGCTGAGATGGCTCCCAGGGTACGTGATTTCACATCCAGTGCAGAGATGACAACAGAGGAGGCATTCACGCATGTAATATGTCCCCATTGCAGATTGGTCGATTCCTCTGATGCCATTCAAGATAAGCCTAAGATGGAAGTCTTGTCCAGCGATGCTAATTTCCTTGGTTCGCCAGTGTGGCACGTGGTTCACTTCTAAGGGAACTGTGAGAAAGATGGAGGTTTGATTCGTTGAGATGACAGACTTGGAATTTACACGAGGCCGAGGGATGCGACGAACTAAAACAACCCGATGCCACCATCAAGGTAATTGAAAGGGAAAGAGATGGTCAAATCTGCAGCCCTCAGAACCAGTCTGGCAGCCATGCGGAAATGGATTGGAATATTAGCCATACCGGATAATATGATTGAAACATCAGGAGGAAATATCCCCACCCTGGCATCACACATGCCTCCATCGCAGCTACTCTAAGGGTATAGCCCTTCCTGAGCCGTCTCTGCTCACACTATATAACACCATCTTCCGAAGATATTTGAGGCATGGAACTGCGTAGATGATAAGAGATATAGGGTTAAATTCTGAGAAGTGTAGAAGTCCTTCATAGACAACCATGACTGTCTGGTTCGAGAAATTAGTTCAGAAAGGAGTACTCTTGGTAGGCAAACATGAATCAATGTTCTGGTTACCCACACCAGAAAATTGCTAACCACCAGGGCACAGATGTGAAATACCAAGGGGGATTTACTTGCTTCTAAACAACCCAGTCTCTGGATGTGCAATGCATGGGTTTTGAAATCCCAATGACATCCCTCCGACACTCCCAGCCATATTCATGACCTCCGAAGTCCCACCTCATAGTGGTGGCAGAACTGTTGGACCAAATGCTCGTATTGGGACCAGGCGGGCCCGGAGCCTTCGACGCCATCCCCAGGATCTCCACTTGGATGTTTGGTTGTGGGTGAGGAGAAGGTCAAGCACACACTCAGCTGCATGGTTTACGGGAAAACCCTCCTCGTAGGAGGAAGAGAGCATTACAAGGATGATAAGCTTCTTAAGTCGCTTATCATCACCAAGTGCATGGCCACCTTCTTCCTAGCCTCCTCCTATAACAGTGTTACCCGACGAAGGATGGGTCGGAGAAAGTAGTTGGGCAAGGGATTCAGGGCTTCTTGTCAACCTTTGAGTGACATATGCCGACTGGACAAGGAGACCCAAAATATTTCCGAAGCATCCTGCGTGGGAAATTAACCGTCAGCATGTTGCATGGGAATCGCTTTCACGAAGAAGGATGGTAGAAAGCTCTGTAGTGTCAGTCTATTTTATCACGTGCCACATCTCCATGATGTTGTTTATATTTGTAAAACATGGCGATAGTCCACTCCCTGTATAGTTAACGCATGATAGTGACTTGTAACACTTTTCTGTTCGGTAGTCTCAGCATTAGAATAGTATAAATACACTCCCGATAGAGGGAGGAAGGAGTTAGTTGTTTCGATTAGGAAACATTCTAGGGCTGAGGCTCTCCATTGTAAATAAGTTTTGAGGCCCGTGTTATGAATAAAAAAATGCAGAGGAGGATTTGTTTATCATAGCAGAGATTCATGTGTCATTGCTTTTCCCAATATGTATCTTCTTTTATGTGCAATGTGTTCCCTGTTTTCACTCTAGTCTGTTGATTGCTTTTCATGTCTGCAACTTAGGGTATAGTAGTTAGGAATTCATACTTGTTATGATTCGGCTACTGTTCCATAAATTTATCAATTGTTCTTCTAAATTTGCATGGAATTCATCTCTTTGGTGCTCCACGCGATGGACTGTTCTCTCTCTTGTCCTCCAACCGCCCACTAAAAATCTCCTGATTGGGAGATCAACGGCTACCTTGCCTCTATTTGATACCCTATGCCTTCCTTTCCTCTTGCAAGCGTTCACTACGTAGGTTCTTGAATCCATTTCCAATGGTTCCCTCCTCGATAATCCCACGTTGCACCTCACCTTTACATACTTTGTTCCATTCAGGATCCTGGCCCCCTAATCATGCCGATTGAAAATCTTATGCAGAGTAGACTTCGGTGACACACGAGATTAAAAATATTATGCAGAGTAGACTCCGGTGACAAACGAGAGATCCCTCTCTGACTGCGTAGGGCCAGAGGCGTAGTCTAAAGCGGTTCTGCTGTTACGCCGGGAGCGGGCCCTCCCCCTCGACCTTCGGGGCACAAAAAAAAAAATCCCGGCGCTAACAAACTGGCGCCATTGCCGAGGATGAAATTGAAGATCCTCCCTGGGAAGAATGACAAATATTTAGATCTGGTTGTTGATGGTGAATAATTGGCTAGACATCAGGAAGGTTGAGCAATTTTCACCTGGCGACTCCACTCTTGAAGGATTCAGACTTCAGTGACTCCACTAGTGGTGTGACCCAGAAATCAAATGGCCAAGGAAAGCTGGCAGGCTCTGTCTGGAAAATGGACTCCTTATAAAGCTTAGAAATGCCTGACGGAAGGTCCAGATACTCAGGTCTGCGTTTCTTTCAGGATTTCTTATCCTACCTTGTAAGTTTGCTCTTATCTTTTCCCAGAGTTATCAAAACAGCTTTCTATGGTTTAGCTCATTCTGAACAGAGCTATGAATATATTCCTGTTTATCCTTCTTTACGAACCAAAAGTGTTGCGTCATCTTGTACATCTGATTATGGCCTAGATCTTTATCCAAGGGCTCATGATGTCAAAGGACACCCCTGTGAAATTCATGAAACCTCAGCCGATAGCTCGGCTAATGTGCCTAACCTTGTTCCTCCTATTTCTCCAAGCCGATACGAACCACTACAACTACCTCCTATCCTCCATGATTTTCCTGTGAGATATTACAAGTACCTCCCCAAGTTTGATGGAGAATCTCAAGACTTGACTGCTAAGAAACATTTACAAGCCTTTGAGCATTTCTTTGACCTTTTTGAGATAGATCATGATGATGTATGCGTGTGGGCTTTCGCCCTGTCCTTGCAAGGAGATGCCAAAGTATGGTTTAAACACTTGCAGCCTAAGTCCATCAACACTTGGGAAGATTTTTCTTACACCTTCTTGGAGTTTTGGGGTAGGAGAAGGCCATGGGAGCAAATACTTTCAGAGTTTTATTCCCTGAGGAGGCATAAGGGTGAGGCCATATCTAGTTTTAACAGAAGATTCACAAGCTTTTATTATAACATGCCTAAGGAAGTCCAACCTCTTGAGAACGCTGCTAAGATCTATTATGAAGACACCTTTCCTACTGACCTGTCCTTGCTTCTTTTGGAGAGAAAATCAACCACACTGCAGCAGATGTTCTCTGATGGTTTGGAGGTTGAGGAAAACCTTAAGATGTCCAAGAAATTGTCAGATCAGGACAATGGTGGTGAGATAAAAGATACATACAAATTGGTTGGGCCCTACAAGCAGAAGGAGGAAGTCTCTGACCTGTCAAAGACCTCTCATGGTATGCAGAAAGATGACCGGCCTGAGGCTAGAACAGGAAGTCCTGCAGGACTGTTCTCCGAAGATGGCGACCAACACCATCCCTGGTCTGCAAAAGATGATTTTAAGAAAGATTTTGGTATGCCTGTGTATGATGAATATGAAGAAGAGTACCTGCAGAATATGCCTGATGAGCCAACTGTTGAAGCAAATCCTGCTGATGAAACGAATCAAGATGCCATGCGAAGTGAGAAGGTTGAAGAGGGAAAGGATGATAGGGGAATTGGAGGTGATAGACTACCCTTGTGTTATTCCTCTTTTGAATTAATACGACACATGATTAAAGCCTCCAAGCAAAAGCAGAAAGAAACGGAGATGGAGCAGACTAGAATCCTATGTAAGAACAAAGAAGATAAGAAGAACCAGCCAGGCGATTCCTCTTATGCTACTAGTATATTGGAAATTTGTAGTAAAGGGACAAGCCATGAAGATAGATGTAGCATCCTCCAAATAAACACGTTCTCTGATATTCCTCCTTCAGTAGCACCACCTCACACAGGAGGAATATGCCTACTCGATTCCACTGGAAAAGCAGGGGAATTCCCTCTTGAAACACATCAAGCTCTTGTTGTAGAAATATCGAGCGGAAAGCTGGAGGTTCCATTGAAGAAAGATTATGTGGGTCCTTTTCTGCAATATTCCAAGCGTCAACCTGACGAGTCTCTAGAATAAGGAAGTTCCGGATGAATTTCCCATGAGCAGGTGACAAGATGTGCTAGAGGTTGCCTTGATTTCTATGACCCTATAGCCGAGTACATGGAGGGTCTGGGCGAAGGTAGTGATTGGTTGCATCCTACTTTGAAGATCAGTTTGTTTATCATTCCCTTCTCCCATTATCTATTTCATTTTTGTCCATCAAGCACAATGAAAGAACAAAAATATTAGGCAAGTTGCTTGATTGGCTTCATTGGAAGTCTGATTTCACTTAATCAAATTTGTGTAAAAAGTTAGGTAGAGTAGGAAAAGAAAAAATAAGCTCGGCAATCATCGAGCATTTCCTTCATTACTGTTTTAGGTGTTTTCATTTTTCAGTTACCAACACAGGTTTACAGTCACCAGCATGATTTTCAAGAGTGGCACGAATTCGCTGAAGCAGTAGCTCAGAGTAGAATGGAGGTGTCAAAGAAATATTGAAATCAGCCCAATGGTTTGGCACTTGGTCTACGGGGGTTCTTTGCTACCTCACTGGGAGGATACCATCCCTCGTGGAGCCAATTGTTAACACTCCATTTTTTAACAGTTGATTTAAGAACCCGATAGGAGTTCGATGAGGGTCTCATCCCCGCGCACTTCATGTGAACTCTCCTTCAGGATATCAGAGGTGCAAAGCAAAGAAGAAAGCAGAAGATGTGCTGCAGGCATTGGGCAAGGCTCGAGATCAAAGGCTGAAATTGATTGAAGATGGATCAATGGCTCTAAACCATTTCACGTGAGTAGACATGCTCGACCAAAGCCGCGTTTCCAATTTGTGAAATGGGTTAAAAGTCGGAAACATTCCACGACCGAGATGAGATCTGAGTCAGATCCATGTCCTCAATCAATTTTGCAAGCCATACATGCAAGGGTGAAAGCTGTGATTTCAAATTGTGAAGATCAACGGCCACGATAAGATTGGAGAGAATTCTACGGCCACGGTCTATTTCACAGTGTGGACTGGCACAATGAATACCAAAAGCTTCCTATTACGAAAGACAGTGGGGCCCACTAGGATCTACGGCTGCATGAAGGATCAGTCGCGATCGACGGTTGAAAGCATGTTATGATCCTGAACTGCCCGCTGTGTTGAAAGGAGAAAAGTTAGCAGTAGAAGGAATGGAACGTGGACGGCGGAAATAAAAGATTCCCCGAATTGGATGGCTGAGATGGCTCCCAGGGTACATGATTTCACATCCACTGTGGAGATGACAGCGGAGGAGGTGTGCACATGTGTAATCTGCCCCCATTGCAGATTGGCCGATTCCTCCGACGCCATTCAGGATAAGCCTAAAATGGAAGTCTTGTCCAGGGATGCTAATTTCCTCGGTTTTCTAGTGTGGCATGTGGTTCACTTCGAAGGGAACCGTGTGAAAGATGAAGGTTTGATTCGTTGAGACGACAGACTTGGAATTTACACGAGACTGAGGGATGCGACGAACTAAAACAACCCGATGCCACCATCAAGGTAATTGAAAGGGAAAGAGATGGTCAAATCTGTAGCCCTCGGAACTAGTCTGGCAGCCATGCTAAAATGGCTTGGAATCTTAGCCATACTGGATAATATGATTGAAACATCAGGAGGAAAGATCCCCACCCTGGCATCACACATGCCGCCATCGCAGCTACTCTAAGGGTATAACCCTTCCTGAGCCGTCTCTGCTCACACTATATAACACCATCTTCTGAAGATCTTTGAGGCATGGAACTGCATAGATGATAAGAGATATAGGGTCGAATTCCGAGAAGTGTTGAAGTCCTTCATAGAAAACCATGACTGTGTGGTTCGAGAAATTAGTTCGGCAAGGAGTACTCTTGGTAGGCAAACATGAATCTGTGTTCTGGTTACCCACACCAGAAAATCACCAACCATCGGGGCACAGATGTGAAATACCAAGGGGGATTTACTCACTTATACACAACCCGGTCTATGGATGTGAAGTGCATGGGTTTTGAAATCCCAACGACGTCCCTCCAACACTCCTAGCCGTAGTCACGACCTCCAAAGTCCCAACTCATGGTGGTGGCAGAACTATTGGAGCAAATGCTCGTACTGGGACCAGGTGAGCACGGAGCCTTTGACGCCACCCCTAGGATCTCCACTTGGCTGTTTGGTCATGGGCGAGGAGAAGGTCAAGCGCACACTCGGCTGCATGGTTTATGGGAAAACCCTCTTCATAGGAGGAAGAGAGCAGTACAAGGATGATAAGCTTCTTAAGTTGCTTATCATCACCAAGTGCATGACCGCCTTCTTCCTGGCCTCCTCCTATAACAGTGTTACCCGACAAAGGATGGGTCAAAGAAAGTAGTTGGGCAAGGGATTCATCGCTTCTTGTCAACCTTTGAGCAACATACGCCAACTGGACAAGGATACCCAAAATATGTCCGAAGCAGCCTGCGTGGGAAATTTATCGTCAGCATGCCGCATGGGAATCACTTTCACGAAGCAGGATGGTAGAAAGCTCTATGCTGTTAGTCTGTTTTATCACGCACCACATCTTTGTAACACCCTGATTTTAGGGATGATTTTAAGGAACCATACTTATTTAAAAGTGTATAAATGCTGGCGAATATTACCAATTCTTAAAGCGCCAACTATAAAATAATTGGCAATATTTTTCAAAAAATATTTTAATTTCCAAGGATTTTATATCGTTTATATAATAATTTGGCTATTTGTGGGGTGAAAAAAGTTTACCCCATCAAAATTGGGCAAAACAGGGCTTCAAAAAATGCAAAATGGTGAATCTTTTTTGGGAGAAAAACATGAAAAAATAGTCTACTGGGCTAAAATTCGCCCCTAAAATTATCCCTGCTCGGTTTTGACCCCGATGTAGTAAATATACATGATAGATATATATATTGTAAATAATCATGGTGTGGAGCTAAAGGAAAAATCCCCACCATCGATTTGGTTATGTTTCGGTGATTGGAACTGTTACCGATGGTATATCAAGATATGCGACATACATATTAAGTTTTGGAATCATGTAACTATGCATTTTAATTAAATAACCCCAACTAGCTATGTTCACTGCAACCATATTGAAAAGAGGCATGATTTTCTAAGGATAAGGGGGGGAATGTTGAACCTTGAGCCCATGAGGGAAAAGCCATGCGTCTCCACCCTGTTTACTTTGCTCACCTTCCCTTGTCTTATCCAACTACCACGTTAAATGATCTGCTGTTCGCTGAGGCAGTTATTGCTGGCAATTTAGTGTGGCAGGACTTCTAGTCTTTGCCCACACGTACACTCCACCAGGATGAACCTCATGCTGGCAGGAAAACCACTACTCCCACGATCCCATTCTCTCCACGACTGCACTCTCTCCATCGTGAGCGGTTCATTTTCCTCACGCGGGCTGAGATAAAAGGATTCCCGATCCTTGTGTGGGGGTTTGTTCGTTGGTTCTCCTTTCTTTCGTGGATTGCTAGTCTGGGAATAGGTTCTTCCTCCGATATTTATAGAGACTCGCCTCCTTTTACATATTATCAGACTGTGAGATGTTGTCCTCTTGTTCACGCAGAGAGGCTGTGTTTTATCCCCTCCATTGCCGACTGTGTAAAGGTGCCAAGGCTTCAATATTGTTGTCCCACGATTGTTGTCTATGATTTCTTCACTGAACGTTGGTTGTGGTCTTGCTCACTTTATTTGTTGGGATATGTCTCCCTTTGCGTTTTGGGCTGCTGTAGGTTGTTGAGGAATCGTTTTGACCACGATAGAGCCAAGAATGATACATGGATTTGTCTTCCCCTGTTCAAGCTGTGAAGTGCTTGTTTGCTGCATGAACGTAGTGGTTGGTCTTCGGATTGCATGGGAGTGGTGATAAGGGCCTGAGTTGCTTGAAAAACTTGGTGTGTCTAGGAACCACACAGACAGAGCTAGAGGTCTATATTTCTTCTCCAGAACCCCTGAATAGCACTGGAAGGGAAGTCAGGGCTTGAGGGACTGCGTAGCAGAGAAAGGACTGATTTCCTTGTGTTGGGTGTGTGTGGGTGTCCTAGAAGTTAGGCTAGTTTTGGTGTAGGTGCCCTTAGCTCTTCAATGAGCTCACCAGCTTATCATTTAGCCTTTCCCAGCTCCTGGTTGGCATGATAAACCCAACTGCGTTGGCTTGGCTAATCTGTTGTTCACCTGATAAACCCAACTGTGTTGGCTTGGCTGAATTGTGTATCCTTATGGTGTTATTATCCTTGGCTATGTGTAAGCCTGCTAGTTCCTTATTCCTTGGGGAATCATGCCCAACTTAGGGGTGGTAGCGTTGCTAGGATATTAAAGATCACGTAGGCCTATGGTTGGGCGGAACGTTGCAGCGACGTAGCTGGTTGCGAGACAAGTCCTTTATAAGATAACTATTCTTGCCTAACTTGTGTCTACAATCATATTACCATTGATGAATGATGATGTACATGTTGAATGCTGATTAATATGTTTTGCTTCCGCTGTATATATGAATGATTATGCATAGTAGTGTGTTTTATGTTTTTAAGTATCTTGCTTCAGCATTATGTATGCATGATCATGTTCATGGGGCTAGATGCCCGTATGTTTGGTGTTTAGTAGCGTTCTCTTTCCCGGTCGGAGGGTCAGGGACATTACAGTGTGGTATCAGAGCACTGGTTGCAGCATGGGCCTAAATGGGCCATGAAACATTAGTTAACAGAGGTAGGTTTCCTATTTCCTAGGAGAAACCAGGAAAACTCTAAACTTCAAAAATAAACTTTTTCGCTTAAGTGCTGGAAACATCGACCCATCAAAAAACTCAGTGAGAAGTTCTTCCGATGCAGCAGAAGAGTTAGTTTGAAGACCACTCGACGGGGGATAGCAGGTAGAGAATTTTGTAAAAATTTCGCTAAGGTTCGTTTGTTGTCAGCAGAGGATAGAGGATGAGGGAGCCACAATTTCGACGGAGATCAGCTGAAGACCGTCGAAACGTCGGCTCGACTTAGTTGAAGGATCCTTCGATGTTGATTGTCAGTGATTGGCAAAGAATAGGACACAGTTGAGTCGATGAAGTGGCGGAAAGAATATTGAAGAAAAAATTTTAGAAAATTTTTCTAAGTCTCAGATCGTCGGCGCATAGAAAGACTTAGTGGGAAGCCTTTTCGACGCCGCAGACAGCTAGTTACAAAGCTGCCCGATACAGACTCGGCCGTCGGCGAAGCTTGGACGATTGGATCAGCGATGATTAGTGGATGGAGTAGCCGCAACGTCGACGAAAGAGACAAGATGATAGTGGGTTGGACCTCAGACAGCGACGGCGGAGAGACAATTTTGGAAAATTTTTCTAAGTCATGAAATCGTCGACAATCGGTGAGGATGAGTTGATCACATCGCCGATGCTTAGATGATTCAGTTGCCGATGAACTACGTCGAAAAAATTAGTTGATTTTGCATCCGCCATTACGGCTGGCTAGTGGACTATCCTTCTGACAGATAGAGTCCCCGATCGCCAATGCCGCAGAGGATAGTTGTTTCGATAGCCGATGCGGCGGAAGACGAAGCGAAAAATTTCAAAATTTTTTCTAAGTGTTGAACACATCGACGATCGGCGGAAGTTAGCTGTATTGGTCGCCGATGAACATTGGAAAGAATTAGTGGTTCGTGTGTCACTGTTGCAGAAGCATAGAGGACTAACCGCCCGATGTACAGTGCGCCCGACCGCCGATGCAACGGTTAGTAGGTTTCCTCGCCGATAAAGTTTGGAGTGTTAGACCGCTACAGGCTCGACACAGTGGAGGAAAATAGACAAACAAACCGCTGATGAGTCGTGGAGAAAGTTAGTGGATCTGGCCGCCGAAACACCTAAAGGAAATAGATGAGCAACCCACCGATGCAGATCGGAAGCTTAGACATTTTGATCGCCGAAACGCCGGAAAGATAGTGGGAAAGAGACCCGATGAACAATCCGGAAGTCTAGAGGATTGGAGGTCCGATACAGCAGAATGTTAGATGTTTCGACCGTCGAAGTGTCAGAAAATTTGTTGGGAAAGGGTCGGATTGGGCGAAAGGAAATTTTGGATTTTTCCCAGTAGATTTTTCTCAACAAATTCCAACTGTTTTCAGCAGATTTCAGCAGACTGCCAGTAGATTACAGGACTGAACAAGAAGAGAGAAAATTTTGTGTTTTAGAAAAATTGTTATTTTATGAATTTCCAGAAGAGGAAGGTAAATAGTTTTGAATTATTTTAATGATATGCATCTAACAATTTGCTACTAACACATTTGCAGAATTATAGACACCTCCAAGAGCAGTATTCCAGGTAGAACAATGTGGTAAAGCAAGAGGTGGTTCAGTCATGAGAACCCATGATGGGTATGATGCTCAGGATTCCTACGAGCGTGCAAGAGATGCCATGGGAGAAAATGTCCGTAACGGAAATGATGACATAGAGTCTAATGGAAGGAGATTCCAAGAGACACCATCAGACGTTGCAGCCACCATGAGAATATTGATTAAAGCCCAGGAAGAGAAGCATCAGTTGAATGATGCCATGTTGCAGAGTTTGACAGATTTGCAGAGAAAGATAGATTCTGGACGAGGTACAGCAAGACCGGAAGGAAGTAAGAGCAGTACTAGGAGAAAGAGAAGGACCTCTAGTGGGTAATCTGACTCTGAAGAATCCAGTGGAGATACAAGCTCATCTTCTCGTAAAAGGAAAAGAAGAAGACACCATAGGGATTTCTCTCAGGATTAATTTAAGAAAGCTAAACCTCCTACATTTGATGGTGAGATAAAGACTAGACAAGAGGCTGAAGCTTGGATTCTTGGGATAAAGAAGTACTTTCAAGTGAAGGATTATTCAGGAAATATGAAGGCAAGAGTTTCCATATTCAATCTGAATGGAAGAGCGTCCATTTGGTGGGAACACTTCAAGCAAGTAAAGAGGATCAGTGAAAGGAAACTGAAGTGGAAACAGTTCAAGAATTATTTCAAGAAGAAATACCTCTCTAACAGGTATTATGTTGACAAGATTAAAGAGTTCCATGAGTTGAGATTGGGACAAAAGACCATGGATGAATATGCAAATAAGTTCTTGGAATTGTTGAGGTATGTCTGGTACATCAAAGATGAAAAAGTGAAGGTCCAGTGGTTTCTGAGTGGATTTCCTCAGTCTTACAAAGACAGAATTGATTTTTATGAACTGAGAACTCTTGAAGAAGCCATAAGGAAGGCTAAGTATTGCTATGAGCAAAGAAAGGGTAAAATTGACTACCATAAGGCATGGAAGGACAAGAAGAATGAGAAGTTTGACCAAAGGAGGAAAGGTTTCAAACCTTCTAGATTCAGGAATCAACAGAAGCAGCCATCCCAAACTGTGAGTAATCCAGTTGGAATGACAGGTGGAAAGCCTAAAGAGCCACAACATAATAAAGGTCCACTCAAATGTTGGAAATGTGAAGGACCCCACTTACGTAGATATTGTCCACTCAAGAATGAAAGTGCAAGCCCAACTTATAACATTCGGGAAGCAGAAACAGTGGGACAAGTAGCAAGAGAAGTCCCTAGAATTTATGCAGCACTGGAGGACCGCCGGGCAGATCACTAGTCAACTGTGGTTGAAGTTGTAGGTAAGATTGTTGAACACTCTGTTTCTATTTTGATTGACTCTGGTTCTACTCACAGTTACATTACTCCTAGAGTAGTGGAGATTTGTGCTTTTAAGAAAGCAAGGCATAGGAAATCTTGGTTAGTTCAACTAGCCACTAGAACTAAGAGAAAAGTTAGTGAAGTGGTAGAGAAATGTCCATTGGTCATGAATGGATTGGTTACTTGTGTAGATCTGAATGTTCTACCGCTCGGTTCCTATGATGTTCTCATTGGAATGGATTGGTTAGAAGCTCACAGAGTGAAGCTTGACTATTACAACAAGAATTTTGAATGCACAGATGAAGAAGGAAACCCAGTAGTTGTGAAAGGTATTCCAAAGGTAAGTTCAGTAAGACAGGTTTCAGCAATGCAGTTGAAGAAGTTCTATAGGAAGGGTTTCCAGTTGTATGAAACTCATATTCTGGAACCAACATGAGATGAAACTCCTAGGTTGGAGGACTATCAGGTGTTATAGGAATTCACTGATGTGTTTCCTGATGAGATTCTAGGACTTCCTCCAAAGAGGGAAATTGATTTCACCATTGAACTTGTGCCAGGAGCAGCACCAGTTTCCAAGACACCCTATAGGATGAGTACACCGGAGATGCTAGAGTTGAAGATGCAACTGCAAGAGTTGTTGGAAAAGAAGTATATCCAGCTGAGTATGTCTCCTTGGGGAGCACCGGTTCTGTTCGTAAAGAAGAAAGATGTTACACTCAGGTTATGTATTGATTACAGAAAGTTGAACAAGGTTACTATGAAGAATAAATATCCTTTGCCCAGGATTGATGACCTCTTTGATCAAATGAGAGGAGCAAAGGTATTTTCCAAGATTGACTTGAGGTCTGTTTACCATCAGGTGAGAATCAAGGATGAAGACATTCATAAGACAGCCTTCGAGACAAGGTATGGACATTATGAGTTTGTAGTGGTACCATTTGGTCTCACAAATGCACCAGCTACATTTATGTGCCTTATGAACAGTGTCTTCAACAGATATTTGGACAAGTTTGTTCTTGTTTTCCTTGATGACATTCTTGTTTATTCTAAGAATGAGGAAGAGCATGAAGAGCATTTGAGATGGACATTGCAATTGCTCAAGGAGCATCAACTATATGCACAAATGAGCAAGTGTGACTTCTACAGAGATAGAATATAGTATTTGGGTCACATTATCTCAGAAGAGGGTATATCAGTGGACCCTGAGAAGATTGAAGCCATTATGAATTTGCCTACTCCAAGAAATGTGACAGATGTAAGATATTTTATGGGACTTACAGGATACTATAGGAGATTCATTGAAGGTTTTTCCAAAGTTGCACATGCCATCACTTCTTTGCAAAAGAAGGGGATGAAGTTTGAATGGACTTCGAAGTGTGAATAAAGCTTCCAGCGGTTGAAGCATCTTCTCACCAATGCATCCATGTTGAAGGTTGTATATCCAGAGAAATATTTTGTGGCATGTACCGATGCATGCAGAAAAGGGCTTGGAGGAGTCCTTATGCAGGGCAACCACGTGATATGTTATGAGTCAAGAAAGCTGAAGGAGCAGGAGAATAACTATGCCACTCATGATCTTGAGCTTGCGGCCATAGTACATGCTCTCAAGATGTGGAGGAATTACTTTATGGGTAGAAGATTCGAACTCAGGATAGACCATTGTGGTCTGAAGTATCTGTTTGATCAGCCTACTTTGAATGCTAGGCAAGCGAGATGGCTAGAATTTTTATGTGAGTTTGATTTTGAAATAAAGCACATAAAGGGGAAAGAAAATAAGGTAGTTGATGCACTCAGCAGGAAGATGCAGGAAATGCATGTGGCATCTCTTAGTATTTTCCAATTAGATTTGAGGCAGCAGATTGTTAATCATGTTGCTGGAGATGAATTATATGAGCAGGTAAAAGACAAATTGCAACAACAAAGTCTTGAGAAGAGGTATGAGGAATATAAATTGGAAGAAGATGGGCTTCTTACTTATAAAGGCATAATTTATATTCCAAATGTAGCAGATTTGAGGAGAATTGTTAGGGATGAGATCCATCAAAATTCGTATTCTGGTCACCCAGGACACTATAAGACAATTGCTACAGCTAGAAAACAATACTTTTGGCTAGGAATGAAAAAGGACATGGCTGAATACATTTCCAGGTGCATGAAATGTCAATAGGTAAAGGTTGAGCATCGACATTCGACAGGTTTGTTGCAGCCTTTGCCAGTTTTGGAATGGAAATGGGAAGTTATGTCCATGGATTTTATTACAGGATTGCCGATGAATTAAAGACAACATGATTCCATCATGGTTTTGGTAGACAAGTTGACCAAGGAAGCACATTTTATACCGGTGAAGTCTACGAATAAGACTAATGACATTGCAAAGATCTTCATGAAGGAGATTTTCAAATTGCACGAATTGCTGAAGGCAATAGTCTCTGACAGAGATGTCAAGTTCACTTCCAATTTTTGGAAGGGGTTGTTTGCAGATTTGGGTACAAAGCTAAACTTCAGCACTGCATACCATCCTCAGACAAATGGGCAGACAGACAGAGTCAACCATGTGCTTGAAGATATGCTCCGCATGTATGTGATGGACAAATCAACCAAGTGGGAGGATTACCTACACTTGGTAGAGTTTGCTTATAACAATGGAGAGCAGGCATCCTTGGGGATGAGTCCGTATGAAGATTTGTATGGAAGAAGGTGTAGAACACCAGTGACTTGGGATAACCCAGTGAACAGGGTTGTGCTTGGACCAAAATTGCTCAAGGAAATGGAGCAAGAGGTTGTAAAGATCAAACAGAATTTGAAAGCAGCACAAGACAGATAGAAAAGCTATGCATATAAGCATAGGATGAACAGGGAATTTAGTGTTGGGAATCATGTTTACCTCAGAGTGAGGGAAAAGAAGAGTTCCTTGAAGCTTGGGAGTTGTGCCAAGCTGTCACCTTGATATTGTGGGCCATTTGAAGTGCTTGAAAGAATAGGACCTGTTGCATATAGAATTTCATTTCCTTCTAGTGCTAGAGTTCATAATGTTTTTCATGTTTCTTTGCTTAAGAAATATGTACATGATCCTAACCATGTAATAAATTGGGATGTGATTCGGGTGGAACCTGAGGGAGAGTTCCAAATCGAGCCAATGCGCATCCTTGACAGGAAGGTCATAATGCTCCGAAACCGAGCCATAGGGCAGGTAAAGGTGCAATGGGAGCACTACGGACCTGAAGAGGCTACGTGGGAGATGGAGGATGCCATGCGATTGGCACATCCACTTTTGTTCAATTCTGCAGAGCACTAAGGCGGTACCAGTGTAGCATTTTGTTCAAATTTTGTAAAGCACCGAGGACAGTGCTATTGAAGGGGGAGGGGAATGTAACACCTCATTTTTGACCCCGATGTAGTAAATATACATGATAGATATATATATTGTAAATAATCATGGTGTGGGGCTAAAGGCAAAAGCCCCGCCATCGATTTGGTTATGTTTCAGTGATTGGAACTGTTACCGATGGTATATCAAGATATGCGGCATACATATTAAGTTGTGGAATCATATTAAGTCTGGGAATAGGTTATTCCTCCGATCCTTGCAGAGACTCGCATCCTTTTCCATATTATCAGACTGTGAGATGTTTTCCTCCTGTTCACGCAGAGTGGCTGTGTTTTATCCCCTCCATTGCCGACTGTGTAAAGGTGCCGAGGCTTCAATATTGTCTTCCCACGATTGTTGTCTGTGATTTCTTCACTGAACATTGGCTGTGGTATTTCTCACTTTATTTGTTGGGTTGCATCTCCCTTTGCGTTTTGGGATGCTATAGGTTGCTAAGAAATCATTTTGGCCATGATAGGGCCAAGAACGATTCAGTGATTTGTCTTCCCCTGTTCAAGCTGTGAAGTGCTTGTTTGCTGCATGAACGCAGTGGTTGGTATTTGAATTGCATGGGAGTGGTGATGAGGACCTAAGTTGCTTGACAAACCTGGTGTGTCTAGGAACCACATAGACAGAACTAGAGGGCTGGCTTTCTTCTCCACAACCCCTAAATAGCACTGGAAGGGAAGTCAGTGCCTGAGGGACTGCGTAGCAGAGAAAGGACTGATTTCCTTATGTTGGGTGTGTGTGGGTGTCCTAGAAGTCAGGCTAGTTTTGGTGTAGTTTCCCTTAGATCTTTATTGAGCTCACCAGCTGAGCATTTAGCCTTTCCCAGCTCCTGGGTGGCCTGATAAACCCAACTATGCTGGATTGGCTGATCCATTGTTTGCTTGATAAACCCAACTGTGTTGGCTTGGGTGAACTGTGTATCCTTGTGGTGTTATTATCCTTGGCTATGTGTAAGCTTTCTAGTTCCTTATTCCTTGGGGAATCATTTCCGGATCGGGGGTGGCAACGTTTCTTAGAGATTAAAGCGCACGCGGGCCTATGGTTGGGTGGAACGTTGCAGCGACGTAGCTGGTTGCGGGACAAGTCCTTTGTAAGATGAGTACTCTTGCCTAACTTATGTCTGGAATAATATTGCTGTTGATGAATGATGATATACATGTTGAATGCTGATTAATATTTTTTGCTCCCGCTGTATATATGAATGATTATGCATCGTAGTGTGTTTTATGCTTTTAAGTATCTTGCTTCATCATTATGTACGCGTGATCATGTTCATGGGGCTAGATTCCTGTATGTTTGGTGTTTAGTAGCGTCCTATTGCCCGGTCGGAGGGTCGGGGACGTTACAATCTCCATGATGTTGTTTATATTTGTAAAACGTGGCAATAGTCCACTCCCTGTACAGTTAATGCATGATAGTGACTTGTAACACTTTTTTGTTCGGTAGTCTCAACATTAGAATAGTATAAATACACTCCCGATAGAGGGAGGAAGGAGTTAGTTGTTTGGATTGGGAAACATTCTAGGGCTGAGGCTCTCCATTGTAAATAAGTTTTGATGCCCGTGTTATGAATAAAAATTGTAGAGGAGGAGTTGTTTATCATAGAAGAGATTCATGTGTCGTTGCTTTTCCCAATATGTATCTTCTTTTATGTGCAATGTGTTCCCTGTTTTCACTCCAGTCTGTTGATTGCTTTTCATGTATGCAACCTAGGGTATAGTAGTTAGGAATTCATACTTGTTATGCTCTGGCTGCTATTCCAGACATTTATCAATTGTTCTTCTAAAGTTGCATGGAATTCATCTCTCTGGTGCTCCATGCGATGGACTGTTCTCTCTCTCGTCCTCCAACCGCCTGCTAAAAATTTCCTAATTGGGAGATCAGCGGCTACCTTGCCTCTATTTGCTACCCTATGCATTCCTTTCCTATTGCAAGCGTTCACTACGTAGGTTCTTGACTCCATTGCCAATGGTTCCCGCCCCGATAATCCCACCTTGCACCTCACCTTTACATACTTTGTTCCATTCAGGATCCTGGCCCCCTGATCATGCCGATTGAAAATCTTATGCGGAGTACACTTCGGTGACACATGAGATTAAGAATATTATGCGGAGTAGACTTCGTTGACAAACAAGAAATCCCTCTCTGACTGCGCAGGGCCGGAGGCACAGTCTAAAGCGGTTCTGGTGTTACGTCGGAAGCGGGCCCTCCCCTTCTACCTTCGGGGCACACACACAAAAAAAATCTCAGCACTAATAGTAGCTATAAGATAGAAGTATATATAGTATAAGATCCAATAGTTCTATCTTATCCACCAATATCAAAGGTATATATCGGTAATTTTACCCCTAATTTTGATGAGGGTAATCCTAGTGATTCCTTCAGTAGACCTTGTACTTTGAAATATTGGATGATAGGGGTACTTACTTCTATATCGATAAGAAATATTAGACCTATCACTTAAAACATATTGTTTCTAGCCTAACAGTTCCAGAACTAAGTAGGTTTTGTCATGATTGTCTGAAGTATTTGACTTGCTATACTGGTGACAACATGCAAAAGAACTAGCAAGTTAACAACAATACAACCAGTCAAACAATGAATTTATGGGTAAAAATAACGTGATACAATGGGCGAAAATAATACTCTCTCAGGGCTAGAAAACTTTGGACATCATTTTGTGTATGCATATATCAACGTTCAAGCATAGCATGACCATGCACTTTCTATAGTTGAATAGTGAAATCTAGGCCTTAAAGAAATCTATAGCATGTGAGAATCCAACAAGAGATAGGGTGTTGTGATGAGATTATGGTGGCACCTTCTATTGTTTGTGTACTCATTTTTAATTTCATTTATCATCTTAGGGGGGCTCTTGTACCTCACCCCCAGCCCCCTCTCTTGTTTTTGTATGGGATTCTCATGATGGATTTTATATCTAGTCCTTTTGACCTAGTTTGGTGAACACAACTATAAATTTCATTTCTAATTGTCGTCATAGTAATGCATAGAAACAAATAAATGATTCAACATATGAGATGTGGATGCTATGAAGTGAATTTTGGACTCGTCACTTAACAGTGAATTGGGAAGCCAATGTGAAAGAGTCAAAGAGCCACTTTGTAAGATGATAAAATATTGGAATACTAAAAAACATAAGAACATTTAGAATTTGACCAAAATACTGGTGGCAATTTCATTCCATGACAAATATATTATTTAGACATCTAAATAAGCACATGTTATATGTAACAAATTAAATTGTAAAACATGGTACCTCCATGATAATTTAATTTACAAGCCACAACCAAGAAGGCCAAATATTATAGTCCATAGCATATAGTTTACAATTTTTTCCGAAGAAAAAAGTGTGATTCTATTCATATATTAAATTGAAATTACATTTTTCATATGCATTTTGCACTTCCAAAACAATAAGGACTCTAAATTTTTCCCTTTCTTCAAAAAATAACTAGCCCCAAATTTATACTTTAAGTTATAGTCCTTACATCTTCCCATAAAGATAAGCTAATTTAATATATTATTTATAATCCAAAGATCATGAAAAATCATTTTAGATGTCCTACATAATAGTCATATAAGAGTAAAAAAATCTTTCCCAACACCCTAATCAAGAATGAAAAATAACTAGAAGAATAAGGCTTCCTCGGAGGTTGATTGTAGAGGTGGTATCTATGCCTCCTCCAAGATAGAACATATAGTTTCCAATTGTAAAACAAAATTTTTGTTCCTTGAATAATTTTCTTTTAGCTATATTTTTACAAAGTACTTATATAGCAATTCCATGTTAGATGCATTTCCTTGAGTATTTTTCTTTCTGCTAATGTCCTAATTTTTTTGTACTTTGCTGCTATTTTCATTTATATATATATATTAAATATATGTTAAATTATTCAATATCCCCCTACAAACATGGAGTACAAATTTCATATTACAGAACATGAAAAAATAAGGAAAAATCATAGATGAGTTTGATCAATTTTGATAAACTTTCACCAGTTTTGATAGATTTTAATCAGAAAGTTTGATTGATTTGACCAATTTGCACCATATTTGATGGATTTTGGTTTGCAAGTTTAATTGATTTGACTATTTTTACTTGCAACTTTAATCAATTTTGAGTTAGTTTGGTTGAGTCATTCCAACCATGGGAGGATTTCATGGCAGTCTAGAAAAATAAATTAACTTGGCGAGTTCCCTTAATAATCAATGGGTCTTGTTACTATGATGTGAAGAATTCATTGAAGTAACTGAGCTTATGAGCACCTTGTGGGTTTTGAACTCTCTACTTTGCATTCAACATTTAGTTTGGAAAATCAAAGAATTAGAGTTGAGAGGTTAGACTTCGGTAATCCCATTGAACTATTTATGGTCATTTATTGGGAATTTATAAAATTATATTATCTTATATTAATATACATTCATATTTTCCACCACTAGCTCAAAATTTTATTAATAGAAGAAATAGATGTATTTTACAATGTTGTAAAGGGCTATGCTGGTGCAACAAATTCAATGCAATATGGCATGCATAATGTAATTATAACTGAGCTCTATGGAAAATGCAGATGTAGGGAGGATATGTTTGAAGAGACAATGATTTCAAGACTTGTGAACCCACTATTAGGAAATGAAAAAAGTTAGCACATGGATGGATTCTTTTATTATTACTGAAAAAATGATCCATTATCTTACTCACATTCAACTTTATCACGCTTATGAATGACCTATTTATAATAAAATCAATGAAACATCACGATTTTACTGGTGGACACATGCACTATATTGATATGATCATGACAACCACCCTCTATAAAAGCAATAGAAACAATTTTTCGATAACAACTTCAGAATGTGATCCATAATTTTTCGTGAACTCGATTAAAATATTGGAATACTGAAATGGTATCACTACGAGCTATCCAATATCAATCACATGCTAAAATATGTATTTTCTATTTAAACTCATATATAATAAAGACCTATTGAATAAATACTTTGGATAATATTTCAATCTATATAACCATGTATAATTGAACTTGTTCAAGCTGACAACAATGCCTTTGTGGAAGATTGATTTAGTTATGGTTATGACAAGAGAGAATCACTGGAAGACACAAAATAATTCCATAACAATGTTATGAACATATGTCTCAACGATTATTCCTATGAAACTTACTCAAGTGTAATTCTAACACTCCTTAGATTAATCCAAAGTTCAAACCAATGAATATTTAACTCACAATCAGTGAAATGATAAGGAATATCAAATTATTTGACAACACAAAACAAAGGTCTTTTTAACTAGAAAAAACCCTCTATGGGTAGAATATTCCATAATGTATTAAATGAAAAATATGGATTTGCAAATTATCTTGTTTCCTCCTCTATTGGTTGAGAGATTTAGAATGGTTTTCTAATTAAGTGTATACTTAACCCCCCCTCATTTTCGTATAAGTTGATTCATTTTTTGACTCCCATGTATTGGTTTATTTCTTTTCGTTGGTTTATAGCAGTTGGATATCTAGTACTAGTGACAATATAGCCACTTTTATTTTCCATATACCCCTAATCATTTAAGGATCATAATGACTAGCACCCAAATTAATTATATCCTTGGTAGGAATAATCGTAGGGATTCATTTAAATTGGACGTTATAATGATGTTAGGGTTGTTGTTTCGTTGAACATGGTGCAATTCTTCGTATTATTCTTAGACAACTCTTGAAAATGAAATTTTGGGATTATATTTTTAGAATACAAGGAAAAACATTGTCTCATGAAGTGAGTATTTGAGAAGCTACTCTTAAATAATTACTATCAATATCTCACATTATGATAAACCTGCAAACTACATGAAAAATATATTTTCTATTGCAACAGGGTCTATAAGATAAGATAATGTAAGATAATTTTATTAATGTCCAACAAATGACCAAAAATAGGTTAATGGGACTAAACAATACATCCATTGTGAATACAATGTAGGAGTGTGAAATCAACTCCTAGATAATGCTCAAAACAAGGTAAAGAAAGATACAAGTAGAGTATATCCTTGATCGATATCTAAATAGGAAAGACAAGAGGACTATAAACACCAAAATATGTGTAAAACCATAACAAAGGTACAATAATAAAAAATACAAGGTGAGTTTGTCCAAGATTAGAAAACTGAACATCGTTGGGAGAATATGTAATATTTGGATTACATAATACATCTGAGGTAAAATGTTGTGTGTGATGGTTTTGATTTCTTTTGGAATGTTGGGTTTGGTAAATTTTTTGTAAGGAACATTGATTCTCATATTTATAGATTTAATACATAATGGAATAACTGAGTGATGTTATTTGCAAACAATGTTTATATGGGAACAACCTGTGGCAAGTATTATCGGGTGTCTTGTCTTAGCATTATGGATCTAGGTAATCATTTCTCACATGAATATCTAATATACTCCTTAAGCAAATATTGAGCTTTGTTTAAATATTTCCTTGGTCATAATTTTTGTTTCTCCACCTTTAATTTAGTATGATGATCAATAACATATATAAATTAGAGTTAAATGCAGATTGTTGAATTTTTTCTAGATTTATACTAATGACTATGATGTTGACTTGTTGATGATTGGTTCTCTGTTCTTGATTTTTTGTATTATCCTTCCATTTCTTTCAGATGAACTCTTACAAGTAGTAAATTCTATCACCTTATTTGGAGTTTAAATTTCTTTGTTATGGTGTATATATGATGATGTGATACATTTTGTTGGATTGAAGGTTGTTGGTGAAAGTGTAGCATAGCCATAACATTATTACAACAACAATCTATATTTGTGGTTTCATGCCTAGGTGGTCACAACTATTTATGTAGAAAGACATATATTTGTTGCATTAGCCTCCACGACCATAACTGGCTAGTGGAGTCCAAGATCAAGCATAATGTTTGATTCTATCAGTTTATCGATTTTTCTAGATTGAGTTCCCCACATGTCCGTTGGACCATTAAGAGACGAGATAACAAGTGGAGTCCCCACTTTCCATGAATCTAGTTAGTGCAGTTGTTTTTCACCGACACCTTCCAGTTGTGACTCGTGAGTCTATGAGTTATGTTTTTGTTGATATGATTCATGTTATTTGACTAATGTTTTTGTTCCTCTATTTTTGAAGTAGGTTGAAAAGTATTTATGGTAGCAAGATTTCTATATGTCAATTTGAGGCTGCATTTAAGGTGAAAATAGATTCTATATTTTGTGTTTTTCATTGTCACATTGATGATTGGGACTACATTTCCTTGATGTTAGTTATTTAAGATTGATGTTTTAATATTTAACTATTACAATGTCTTTCTTGTTTGTGACAAGAAATGAAGATGAAAAAAAGACGAAGTTGGGGCCTATCTTTTCACATAGACAATGTCCTAGTATTAAAGGATAAATAAATAATTTAACAAGACTTTAGCTAAGCAAGAATGGGTAATTCTAGTACATGAAACCGTGTTAATGTCTAGCTTTGTACCTTGTAAAATTTCTATGGTTTGCTTATTGTTTATCTTTGTAGTATTTTTCTGATTGTGTAAGTTTGGGTTGATTTTGGTTAAATATTGTGTTATTTTCTTGAATGCACTATAATTCTAGTTCTTATTTGATTCTTTATTGAAACCTTTGTATTAGCTTCATTGGTTTCATTTAATTTCCTTTGATTCAATGGTTTGAGGAAATATGTTTTTATTTCTTACTTGGATGATGCATTTCTTCATTTTCTTTTCTCTTCCAGATTTTGTTGGACTCCTTATTAGCCATATATGGGACACTTCCTTTAATTGAGGGAATTCTTGACTTTTTGCAGTCTTGATCTTTGTGACCAAATACATTACAGCTGTAGCATCTTACAGTGTACCAAAATCTCGCAATATGTCTAGCATGATTGCATCTCCAACATCTTAACAAATCCTTGGAATTTCCAAGGCATTATCTTGCATAGAATTTGCATCCCAAATATTTGTGTTAGTCCCTTGAATTATTCTAGTTCTCATTTGATGCTTTATTTAAACCTTTGTTTTAGCTTGAATCAAGATTGGTTTTAGTCAATTTCCATTGATTCATGGTTTGAGAAAATATATTTTTATTACCTTTTAATTGCATGAATTAAATGTCGTCTCTTTTTCGATTCTTTTATGTTGATTGTATATTTTCTTTGGAAATACTTATCATTATTAAAAAAAATAAATGAGCTCTAAATAGCTAAGCAAAGAGAAAAATGGCCTGTGCACTAGTTTCCTATGCATTGATCGTAGGATACCTATTGGAATGAGACCAACATTCATATGATGCAATAATAAATTGGCACAATTACAATGCATAATTGTATTAGCCTAGCTTATATGTTTGTCAAGATTCGGGTCCCCACATGTCCGTTGGACCATTAAGGGACGAGATAACAACTGGAGTCCCCACTTTCCCTGAATCGAGTCAATGTAGTTTTGTTTCACTGACACCTTCTAGTTGTGAGTACTCATGAGTCTACATGTTATGTTGTTGATGATTTGATTCATGTTATTTGACTAATGTTTTTGTTCCTCTATTTTTACAATATTTTATAAATTAGTGAAAGATTCGCCATTCTTTATAAATTTTTTTATAATGAAGTGAAATATTCGCCAAGATTTTACAATATCTTATAACTTAGTGAAAGAATCACCAAGGTTTTACAACATTATATAATAAAATGAAAGATTCACCAAGATTTACAAAATTATATAATAAAATGAAAGATTCGCCAAATTTTTTATATATACATATTATATTATTGATAAAATCACCTTCAAATTTTCCTATATATCGGAGAGATTCACCCATTTTTTATACGTATAAATCTAGGGTAGGTTCTTAAAATCATCCATGAATGACACATGTGATGTAGGTGGAGTCATATTCTCATGTGAGGACTCTTCATGAGGATCACTAATCCCAACACCGCCATCACCACTAGTGTGTGGGCGCAAAAAATCTTGTAGATACAAATAAATTGTTAGTTCACGATCATATAAGAGTACAAATTGTAAAATAATAAATGAATTTATCTTCTAATTCAAGATCATGCAACTTAATTTCAAGGCCTTAGATATATTCACCAAGACATCAACATTTGCTTTAATTGTGTTTTCCTGCAATGAAATGAATAACAAACGAAGGATATACTCATTTTTTAAGGTCTTCTATATCATTTTAATTGGGTATAGAGAAAATCCAATGTCAGCATCACTCATGATCTCATCCACATCAATATCAATTGATTTATCTGATGCTAGATCAAATGCTGAATCAATATCCTATAACAAAAAATATATAAAACATTACTAATGAAACTATTATACTGAGGAAAACAACATAATAAAATAACATATTTCTCATATTTGATTTCAAAAATTACAATTATGTATACCTGTTGCCTTGAGGATGGCATCGCTTACTCCATAGCTGGTTCCTTTCCCTGATCATCACCGTGCAACAAGAATGTAGAAATCATTATCATAATGAAATAAATATACACAAAAAATACCTAGCATAAAAAACATATTGGTCATATTATATTTGTGCAATTAGAAATAGATATACTTGTTGAATCGAGGAGCATGCAATCATCTGATCAACATTTGGGGACATTCCCCAATCACTTCCCCGCAACAACTAATTGTATAAAACATTATAAAAAAGAAACTAGTGTATTCACGAGAAAAACCTAATCACTTGCCTGTGATGGAAAATACATAATTGAATATAAAAATGAACCCAATATACTCATGAACAATAGATAATAATAAATATTATGCATATTATAGTAGTAAAATTATAATGAGGATTACCTGCTTCGTCGAGGATGTTCTACTCCTATGATGAACAATCGGGGAGATGTTCCGATCACTTGTTTGTGATGAAAAATACATAATTGATTATATAAATGAAACCAATATACTAATGAAAATAAATAATAAAATAACATGTTGAAAATAAATAATAAAATAACGTGTTGCGCATATTATTGTAGTAAAATAACAATGAGGTATACATGTTGCCTCAAGGAAGGTACTGTCTGGTCTAATAGTGGTAGGGAGCTACCTCAATCAATATCCTGCAACAAAAAAATAGATGCCATTATCTAAATGAAACGATTATACTCATAAAAAAACATAATAGATAAACTTTTTTCATATTATATTTGTACAATTACAATGATGTATACATGTTTCCTCGAGGATGGTGTACTCCTCTAATCAACTACTGGGGAGATGCCTCAATCTCTACCCTGTTTCTTAAATATAGAAAGTTTTAATGAAATTAAAACAATAGACTACCAAAAAATACATAAGATATTAGATTCAATAATTAAAGGTTGGGTAAATTGTTAGATATACAAATCCCATAGTGGTACATCTAACAATAGTACAAAACATAAACTACAACAAAATTCCATCAAGTTTAACTACAGAACATTAATTAAAGAACACTAACTTAATGCTAGATAGATGTTGTTTGGATCTGCCTTATACTCAAAAATTTTGAGTCATTTATTGTCACTATAAGGATAAGCTATCAGAATACATACCTTGAGAGAGAGAGAGAGAGAGAGAGAGAGAGAGAGAGAGAGAGAGAGAGAGTTAATGGTTTAGCTTCACATTTCACGATTGTAGTTCACTGGTTGGAGATCACGGTTCACATTTCACAACATAGGTCTAAAATCCATATAAGAGGTACCATATGACCTTTGGTAACCTACTTTAAGTGTACTCACCTTTACAGTAGTAATTACCCTATGCTGCATACATCAAAGATCATATCTATACTTCTTTCATGCCAAGATACTCCAAGAGTGAAGTTATGAACATAATATATAAACTTGGAAAGTCTTCTAGAATAGTCACTTATCTAACCCTAGATTTTAGGGCGGTTACCATAATAAAACATAAAATAAAGTTGAGTACACTTAGAGTAGGGTACCAAAGTTCATGTGGTCACATAACAATAAAACAATAAAAGTAATAAGTTTAAGTAATCGTATCAAAGATGATCAAGGTACCACACACAATAAGGGCGATAGGACCAAGTTGAAGATGAAGGACCATAATTCAACTAAATGGGTGAGAACAAGATGGTAAGGAAACCCCCATACCCATAAGACCAAGGTGTACCACAAAGGTGGAGAAACAACCCCCTTTACCCATAGGACCAACAATACCAATGACTTTAATCTTTTATATATCTGAAGTTATATTGTCACATATATTTTTATCATCACGTATAAGAAGAAGTAAATAACAAAGCTAGATCCGAAAAGTACCACTGCAATAATTAGAAACATATTTTTCATCTCTTTCAACTTTAACACTCCACTAATCACCGTGTTAAAGTTTATCCTTGAGATGAGTTATCAATTCCAATGTACAGAACATAAACTGTAACAAAATTCCATCGAGTTTAAATAATGAACAATAATTAAAGAACAATAGTAATTCTAGATATATTTGGTTTGGATTTGTCTTATACTCAAACATATATTGCCGGATCTTGCCACTCTAAGGACAATCTGTCACAATTCATACTTTGAGAGAGCTAAGGTTAAAGTGTTATGTGATTAGGTTAGATACATACAATAACAAATCCAAGTCACCAAGCGAGAATATCTCATTAGGATAACAATAATTATACTTAGCCAAAACCACAAATAGGCACCCTAAAATTCATACCTCCCTCTAGGAGACTTAACACTACTACTTACCTATCATATGGGGTTCGGCATAGTCATAGCTCAACTAGGATATGGCACCACCGTCTTGGTACATCAATCATAGTTCAAAAAAGAAAGGGACATGGAAACCACAGTCACAGTCCAACAAAGAAGTGACACATAGTCACGGTCTAGTAGAGAAGTCACACACATTCATGGTCCTATTGAAAAGGTCACGACTTCAACTTTTAGGAGTTTTACCAATCAAAAACATAAAATAAAGTCAAGTGAGCTTAAGATAATGTACAACATAAATAGTAGTAAAATTACAATGAAACTAATCACAATACTTAAAGAACAATTTCTAAATAGGTATGGTTTGAATATACCTTATACTCAGACATATTGTGCCAGATCTTGTCACTGTAAGGAAACCCCCATACCCACAAGGCTAAGGTGTACCATAAACATGGAGAAACAACCCCTTTTACCCATAAGACCAACAAGACCAATGACTTGAATCTTTCTCTCTCAAGGTATATTGTCACATATATTTTTATCATCATTGTATTAGCAAAAGTAAATAACAAAGATAGATCCAGAAAAGTACTGCTGTAATAAATTCAATCATAATTTTCATCTCTTTCAACATTAACACTCCACTGGTCACCGTGTTAAAGTTGGTCCTTGAGATGAGTTAATTGTTTTAAAAATATTATTAAAAAATATTCAATATATAGATTTGTGTATCATATTGTGTTAGTATATTATTATCATTATATATATGTGTGTGTGCGTGTGTGTGTGTGTGTGTATGTATATATTAAACATTATGTAAAGTAGTTTCCATTACTGTTTCATTACCGATGTTTACCATTTCGCGGTTGCAAGTAACTAGTTGGAGCTCACGGTTCACATCTCACAACACAAGTCTATCATCCCTAGAAGAGGTACCATATGAGATTTGGCACCTTACTTTAAGCGTACAAAAAATTACAGTAAAAATAACCTTATGTTATGTCCAACAAAGATCATATATATACTTCTTTCATGCCAATATTCTTCGAGAGTGAAGTTATGAACATAATATATAAACTTGGAAAATATTCTAGAATTATTACTTAGAAAACCCTAGGTTTTAGGTTGGTTACCGTAATAAAACATAAAATAAAGTTGAGTACACTTAGAGTAGGGTACCATAGGTCATGTGGTCACATAACAATAAAACAATAAAAGTAATAAGGTTAAGTCACCACACCAAAGGTGATCAAGGAACCACACACAGTAAGGGTGCTAGGACCAAGTAGAAGACGAAGGACCATAAGTCAACCAAAGGGGTGACAACAAGATGGTAAGGAAACCACCATACCCACAAGATCAAGGTGTATTGTAAAGGTGGAGATACAACCCCTTTACCCATAGGACCAACAAGACCAATTAATTTAATTTTTTTTCTTTCTCAAGGTATATTGTCACATATATTTTAATCATCACTATATAAGAAGAAGTAAACACAAAGCTAGATCCAGAAAAGTACCACTGTAATAAATTCAAACATATTTTTCATTTATTTCAACTTTAACACTCCATTAGTCACTGCATTAAAGTTGGTCCTTGAGATGAGTTATCAATTCCAATGTACAGAACATAAACTGTAAAAAAATTCCAATTAATTCTAACCAATTCAGTCAATTACTTAAATGAATTAAAGGTACAGTTGTAGATAAATTTACAAGATGCATAATAGTACAACAGTAAAAACAGAGTAAATTTCCAACATAGTGCTAGATGCAAACAATAATACAAATTAAAGATATCGGTTCAAAAGATACAAGTCACATCAGAGATCTTAGCATCCCAACAAGGTCAAGTATGAGTCCTAACAACCCACAAGAATCATAGTTATGTCCAAGCATATGATAGGCCACAGAGATCACAACTATGTCCAAACACCTCATAGAGGTCACAACTCAAGTTCAATGAGCACACACAAGGTCACACCCCAGCACATGACACATTCAAGAGTCATAGATCAGGTATGAACAACCCCAAGGGTCAATGACTAGAAGAAACTTGATACGTTGCATGGAAATTATGATAAGTTTCACCCTAAAATTGAAACATATCAAGCAAATCATGACATGTTTCATCTCTTTTAACTTTTAAAAACTGATGTCACTTAACTTTATTTTATTTTTTTGATTGGTAAAACCACTAAAATCTAGGATTCATTGAGTGCATTTCTAGAATATCATGATCCTCCCACCGAATATGTATTCCCTCAAGGGTTGGGGGTTTTTTCTGTGTATTCCCTCTAGGGTTGGGATCATGACCTTATGAATAGGACCATGACTGTGTGTCACTTCTCTACTGGAACGTGATTGTGTATCACTTATCTGCTGTAAAATGACTGTGTGACTGTGACTGTCATGTCCCTTTCTCTGTTGAACTGTGATTGATGTACCATAACTATGGTGCCCTATCCTTGTTGAGCTATGAATATGTCAAACCCTAGATGATAGTTCACTAGTGATGTTAAGTCTACTAGAAAGAGTTGTGAATTTTAGGGTACTTGTATCCTAATGAGATATTCTCACTTGGCGGCTGGGATTCGTTACTGTATGTATCTAAGACAATCCCATAGCACTTTAACCTTCTCTCTCTCAAAGTATGACTTGTGACAACTTGTCCTTACAACTCTACAAATTTTAGGATTCCACTGTCGTTATTTCTGTAATATCTTATATATTTAAGTATTCTCCAATAACATGTAGACCATGGGATAATTTGCATGGAAATTTTGATAAGTTTCACCCCAAAACTGAAATGTATCAAGAAAATCATGACGCATTTCATCTCTTTTAACTTTTAAAAAATGAATTTTTTACCCTATCTTAATTTCACTTAAATTTATTTTATGTTTTTTATTGGTAAAACTCATAAATGATAGGAGCAGTTGAGTGATATTTCTAGAAGACCGTGATATCTCACTGAATCTGTATGCCCTCTATGCCTAGGTTGTGTTCTATGTATTCCCTCTAGGGATGGGTTCATGACCTTATGAAGAGGACAATGACTGTGTGTCACATCTCTTTTGGACCATGACTGTGTGACTATGACTGATGCGTCCCTTTATTTGTTGAATTGTGACTGATGTACCAGGACTGTGGTTCCCTATCCTTTATGAGCTATGACTATGTCAAAACCTAGATGATAGGTTAATAGTTGTGTTAATCCTGTTAGAGGGAGCTGTGAATTTTAGGGTGTTGCTATCCTAATGAGATATTCTCACTTGGTGACTAAAATTTGTTATTGTATGTATATATCCTAATCCAATAGCACTTTAACCTTCTCTCTCTCAAAGTATGACTTGTGACAGCTTATTGTTACAGTGACAGGAGCTGGAACAATTTGTATGAGTATAAGGTAGATCCAAACCATACCTATTTAGAAATTCGAAGCTAATCCCATAGAAATTTAACCTTGTCTCTCTTAAAGTATGACTTATGACAGCTTGTCCCTACAATGATAAGAGATGGCATAATATGTCTAAGTATAATGAAGATTCAAACCAAACCTATTTGGCAATTGTTCTTTAATTATTTTGAATTAGTTTCATTGTAATTCAACTAATGTTTATGTTGTACCCTATTGTAAGTTCACTTAAAGATGATGAAGACACATACATGACTGACAATAAATCCTATGTATTGTCCCACTTAAAACCAAAGTCACAACATGATCCTGAGGCACCCAAGAAGTCACAACCCAAGTTTGTAGCATACAAACAGAATAAGGTTCAAATCTTAGAAAACAACAACGGTTACAATAGTAACAGGTTAATAACTTACTCTAAAAGCAATAATAAGTCCTATCTCCAACTATGGACCATTTATAAAGGTTGCACTAGTAGACAAGATCACAACTCAACAAAGAAAAGAAACCATAGACATGGCCCATCAAGAGAGGTTATCAAGAATCAGAATTCAGACTTAGAAAGTTGCCATTAGGTCACGACCTAGTCTTAGAAGATCCCCCAAAAAAGACACATCCTAGAACAATAGTTACGGCCAGGAAGGAGAGGGATAATATAGTCACATCCATCCCACAATGGATCCAAAATAGTCATGCTACGAAAATGACAGTCACGTCTAGGAAAATGGCAACCATGACCTGCTAAGAAGAGGCCAAAATAGTTACATTCATCCTAGAGAGGGTTACCAATAGTCACGACCAACCAGGAGAGGGATAATAGAGTCATGAAAAACCAGGAGAAGGATAATAGAGTCACTAAAAACCCATAGTGGCTCCAAAACAGTCACGACTAGGAAAATGATAGTCACGTCCTGTTAAGAAAGGGAAAACACATCTACATTAATCCTAGAGAGGTTTGCCAACAGTCACGACCTAACAGATAAAGGACAAACAGTTCACTGTTTAATCTCATAAGGTCACATACCAATAAGAGATACACCATAAACAATCATGACCAAGTCTCAGAAGGACATACAGTCAACGTGTCAGCTATAGAGGGTCACTACCCATCAAATCTCATGTGCTAGTAGAGACAGGAGAACAAAAAACAACCCTTAAACACAGATTTGGAAACCCAGGGATGAAGCAATGAATCCTTAACAATAACATCAAAAACCTTGATGTCAAACATAACAAAAGGCCAAATCTTAGATGCATCTTCTTGTATGATATTATAATGAAATATGAGACTTGTATTTATAACTTGAAAGGATATCTAGAAGGGCCCTTCACAAGTGGATAAGCATAAGTAGAGACTAAATATTGTCGTATACATCAACTCAACATAATATTTAAACAACACAACCCCAAATGTAAAGTAGGATGCATAGGCCTCATCCAAGAATACAGAGATCCTTTGGAATATCGTCAAAATGTGTGTACACATAACATATAACAAGGAAAAACTTTATCAACACATGATTGTGTACAAAAACTTTCTCAAAGACAATATTACAAAGGAGAAGGGTTTTTTGCATGATTACTTGAATCTAATCAAGGAAAAAATACCTATTTCATTCGACAAGCAACACAAATTCACCCAAACCAAAGATTATGAGGCTATTGAATATTCAATACTACTAAGGAAAAAACAAACAGTGAAATTCATCAAATTGTGGAGGAACTCACTATCTAAGCATTGTGAGCATCAAAACATAAGCACCACCATCCATCCAATTCTATAATCACAAGGCAAAGGCTAAAAACTACGAGGTGAGGAAAAAAAGGACAAGCCGAAGGGTATCACAATCACAAATAGGACATTGGAAGAAGAAACACAAAGGGCCAAGGTGCACATACTAGAAAACAAAGTACCAACCAATGACTTTATAAAGGAGGGGATTGAATAACCAATCAAGGGTGAAGGGTATGGGCCTGCAAACAAAAAAACAACATGGACTTAAAAATCAAACATTGTTTGAACCCATGCATAGGTTTCAACTCCATTATGCATTTTATAACCCTGAAAAAATCCTAAATGCATGGTTTGACAAGGCCAGATTCATAAAAAAGTTGAACAAGGAAAAGTAGAGATTCCATTAGATATTCAAGAGAGTAGTAACAAAACTTAGGAGGAGCCAAGTCATGTAAACAAACAACTGATACGATTTATTAGCAGCAACAATCCTATCCAATTTACCATGAAGAATAGTAATGCAACAATACTACCAAAAGAGGCCACCACTATCTAATGAAGAATTTCCAACCTCAATCAAAACCAAAAACTCATACACATACCATCAACTAAAATGCCAAGGGCTCATCAACATCGCATCATTGACATTCCACATCCCAACGAAATCCATCAATCCATAGTAAACTTGAATGGAAAAAAGGTGAAAACATTACATAATCCAAAGCCATCCACCTTGAAACCCAAAGAACTATGACTTTTGTGTTACTTGTAAACTGTGTTGTGAAGGTAAAAGATGCCAAAACAATCCAATTCTAGTTATAACCTAACCTAGCAATTTATACCCACATTTATTAATCTTTTGTTTATCAATGTGTAGGCCCTAGAGGGTGATGTAGAAGGGAATGTACAACATGCTGCAAAAAGGGAGGGCTACCAATATAAGGGAAACCGTTAAGGGTGAAAGGGGATGTCGCCATTGTAAGTGAAACCTCAATACTAGACGAAGTGTCAACACACATGCACACAATCATACACCCCATCTCTTAACCTTTGAAAAATAAAAACCTAAGTTCATCCATTTTAATCATTTCAAAACTATATTAGCCAATGTGGGAAAAGTATTACAACCAGTTATAAATTGGATGGTGACGGTTTTCCTAAAAACAAGGGATTTCACCGTAGATTCAAACCAACTAAGGATTTCACCAGAAATTCAAACAAATTAGGGCTTTCACTTTAAATTCAAACAAATTAGGGATCCCAATTCTTATCTATTTATCCATGAGATCCCTGAACCATGAACCCTGAGCTCCAACCGTGAAATGTGAACTGTGAGCTTCAACTAGTGAGTTACAACCGTGAGCTCAAACCATTAAGCTCCAATCATGAAATGTAAACTGTGATCTCCAACTAGTGAGCTGCAACCATGAAATGTGAACCATGAGCTCAAACCCTTCAGCTCCAACCGTGAATTGTGAATCGTGAGCTCCAACCGTGAATTGTGAACCGCGAGATCCAACCAGTGAGTTGCACCCATGAAATGTGAGTCATGTGCTCCAACCCATGAGATCCAATTGTTAAATGTTAATTGTGAGCTCCAACCAGTGAGTTGCAACTGTGAAATGTGAACTGTGAGATCCAAGATGTTATCTCCAACTGTGAAATTGTTAGACCTCTTCATCCTAAGTTTGATAGTCTAGTTATTTTCTAGTATTATATTAAAGAATAAATTAGTTTAGTGTGAAAATAGAATTTGAATAGGAATGTTACTTTATAATTGACACCTATCATTTCCATGTGGTTATATGATTGGTTGTCTCCCTATTTTCTAGTATCGGTTTGAGCTATATAAACAATCTCTCTTCTCTATGAGAGGTTAAGAGAGTCTTGTGAGTGTAATGTATATTTATTTTTCCTTATTAATAAAAGTGTGTGTCTGAGGACACTTCTTCATCATTTGGTATCAAAGGCATGATTAATTGATGTTGGATTGAAAAAGGGTGCTAGTATTCACAATATCGATGTGGTGGCAACAACGTTCTTTGGGAGGTAACTTTTGTCATCAAAATTTGTAAGGAAAAGCTACTTGTGATAAATTGTAGATAAATACATTGTTAGTTTTTTGTTGTTGCATAGATCTATAGATATTTTAATTCAACATTTTTTAAAGTAGTGGTATTTATTTGTAAAAAAATTCTTTAGATCTATGAAAGTCTGGCAAATTTTTGATATAGAGTTATTATGTTTCAATCTTGATCTGTAAAATTCTGGATTTTTCTATCATTTTCTTTTGATATTTGATTAAAAAAAAGAGAATCCATCTTTGGCCTTCGACCAACGATCCATTCTAGGTTCTATGCCATATGTGATTTCAGACTTGGTATTCAAGTCTATATTGTTTCAGCCATCGACCTCCAACGTAAGCCATCGATATCCAACATGAGGCATTGATCTCCAGCATGAGCCATCGATCTCTAGTGTGAGCCATCAATATCCAAGCCAGTGATCTCCTCCATTGTGAGCCAAGATCTACAATCTCCATTAGTGATCTACCAATTCATATTCAATTTCCAATCTGAACTAGTAAATCCCAGATATGTGACCTATAATCTAAACCTGTTGATGTAATTGTAAATTCAGAATGTATTCACTTGTATATCTTATGTATTGTACCCCGATGTTTATTCTGGGAAGTGTTTGTAATGTAATTGAGTCATGTCATGCCTTGATGTTCCGATTGGGAGTTTCTATAATGTGAACAAGTCATGTCAAGTCATTGTGGTAACCCTCCTATTGATCAAGCGTTAAAGTCCCCGCAGTTGTGGGGCCCTATGGTTATTAGAATATCTTAGAGAAGTAGACCCTAGGTGAGTTATTATAATTCAGGGCAATAGTCCCCACCGCTGTGTTAAGGATAACCCTCCTTGTTGGTCGGAGGGGAAAAGTCCCCACAAGTTGTGGGTCACTGGGGTTATTAGACTATCCTAGAGATGTCGACTCTAGTAAGTAATTGTTAAGTGAGGCCAACATGTTGGAGTGGACATTAAGTGAACGAAAGAATATAAATAGAGAGTGAGCCTCTCTATTTAACACACACACACTCACTCATTGGGGCGCATGAGTGAGTGAGAGAAGTTGTTGGGACAAGAGAGAGACTACTGCTATCGGGAGATCATCTTTATGTTTTTGAGTTTTACTTTTGGTGCTGATTCTATATTTGAGGAAGTTGTGGGGTTTTCTCCTTTATGGATTCCCCGAGTAAAATTCTTTGTGTCTCTTGTCTCTTGTGTTTATTTCTGTGCATGTTATTCTCTCAGTTAAAGATCCTAAGATCATAATGCTAGCTTGAATGATAAAAATATAACATGGAATCAGAGCTATCCTGAGAAGAAGACATTGTACAGCTATAGAAGCTAGGGATTCTTAATTTTTGGGTCTCTCTCCACAATCCATCAGAAAAAATATGCTAGGTTGACTCTCCATTGAAGGGTGAATCTTTCTGTCAAAGCGGAATTCGATTCCGAGCATTTTCAGTTTTTGGTGTGGGAAATTAGGGCTTCTTACAGAAGGGGAATTTTTTAGTGAGCCCGACATAGGATTTATATCCTCATCAAAATATAAGTTTAGAGACCTAGTTCGATATTTTTGGTTGGGTGAAAGTCCGGGAAAGTCAAACCCTAGTTTGACCTCGAGCCGAAAAAACCCTAAAATACTAAAAATGATAAGTTTTCGTACATTCTCTATATCTTGGGATTGGAGAAGGATCAGGTGATGAAACTTTCACACTCCAAATATAAAATCCTAATTTACACTGTGTCCAAAATTCAGCCTTATATTCGCTGTATTATAGGAGATATGATCCCTCCAAGTTAGGGTTCCAACCTCTCCCAGGATTCATCCCCAAACAGGACACCTGGGGAGAATTGCTATATCTCAGGCTACAAAGGTAAAAATGAAATTTATGAAGATTTTCCAGAAAGGGAATGGAATTTAATTTCTGTGGTCCAATTTTTATACCTATAAGATTAAAAAGTGACACGTGGAAGTCTGTACAACTTCGCTATGCCGAACAGTCCTGAAACATGTCACCTTGGGAAAACGATCATAAGTCTGAATTGGTGAAACCAATTCTGATGAAACCTGTGGTGTTAGAACAAGAACAGGTGAGGATACCTCAACATTAAGTTTAAGACACAGAGGAGCAGCAGTTTTGGAGATACCACAAAAATAGTATCAGGAATTTCTGCAGAAGAAATTGAAAAATTAGGGCTTCCTGTTCCGACAGTTTCCCTCCACTGTTTTTAGAAAATGAGTATGTTGGAGAGATCACCTTGAAGAGGTATATATTTCTATCCAATCAGATCTAAAAGATTCCAAGTTTTTAAAATTAGGGCTTCTGTGACAAACCCTAGATCAGCCAGCTCCAAAACCAGGATGGACACCTCAAATCGGTAAGATCTAATCTTTTGCTATATTCCTTTTGGTATTTCAATGAATGTAAGCTCAATTCAGTTGTTTTAGCTGATGACACTATACATACACCTCAGGGAAAAGGTTGTCTGAAATTTTATTTTCCTGGTATCGGTGAAAATTTCTTATCAAGTATCTGGTATGTTCCAACTTTCAAGAAGAACTTACTATCCTTAGTAAAAATATGACAAGAAGGTCATGAAATTTCAATGAGAGATGGGTTATTTAAAATTCACTCAATCAAACAGAATTATAAAACTAGCATGACAGGGTATGAATATGGAAAGCTTCTTAGAATGAAAGGAACTGTCATACCTTGAAAGCATGATTTTGCAGCTATAGTAGAGTTAGAGAACTCTCCTATAAGATTATGGCATGCCTGATATGGACACTTAAATTTCAACAGTCTCTCTCAACTTCAAAAGCAAGAAATGGTGAAAGGGTTGCCTACTTTCAAAAAGATAAATGCAAGATGTAAAGCTTGCATCTATGGAAACAAAGTAGAGAATCATTTCCTACTTCATCTTGGCGAGAAAACTAATGTTTGAAACTTATTCATAGTGATATTTGTGGGCCTTTGGAAAATTCTCTAGGAGGGTGTAAATATTTCTTACTCTTTATTGATGATTTTACTCGCATTACTTGGGTATATTTTCTGAAAGCAAAATCTGAAGCTTTTGAAAAGTTTAAAGAATTTCAAAACTTGGTTGAAAGAGAAACTAAAGAGAAGATTGTAACTACAAGAAGGATAATGGTGGAGAGTTTACTTCCAATGAATTTCAGAATTATTGTAAAGGCAGAGGGATCAAGAGACATTTCACTAATGCATATACTCCACAACAAAATGGAGTAATTGAAACAATGAATTGTACTTTAATGGGAATGGAAATATCCATGATGCAGTTTAAAGGAATTTATTCTTCATATTGGGTTGAAGCAATACATACTGTAGTATAATTAAGGAACATATCTCCAACAACATCTTTTGATGGAGTTACACCATATGAAGCTTGGTATGGATATAAGCCTAAAGTTAAACATCTTCAAGTTTTTGGATATGTTTGTTATGCTTTCTGATGGAAAATTTATTGTGAGTAAGGATGTGATATTTGATGAAACAGGAAGTGCAAATTCAGATGAAATAAATCATCTCCTTAGTCGATTAGAAAAAAAAAACATTAAGACTAAGGGTAAGTTAAAAAAACAAACCAGTTCAATATTTATGGTTTGAAAAGGATCTTGTTTCAACTGAGATTATTCCTTCATCAAATCAAGAGATTTCACAACCTTCCAATGGTAATGAGAATTCTTCTTCTGATAGTGATACTTCAAGTCCAAAATCTTCAAATTCAGAAAGCAGCTCAGTTTATATTTATCAAAATAAACTTTTTGATAAAAATGATGGGACTGAGACAAGGGTGGAATCTACTCTACATCAAAGAGCAAAATGGGACATAAAACTTCTAAAATATGTCTATCCTGATGAAATGAACAAAACATGAACAAGAAGTTCTTCAACACAAGAAACAAATGTTGCATATAAATCTTCCATTGAACTTGATTCTTTTTCTAACGCAATGAAACAAAAGGAATGGAAGAAATCTATGCTTAGTGAATATAACTCTATACTAGAAAATGTAACTTGGAAATTATTTGATTGTCCATCTAATGTTAAACCCATAGGTTGCAAATGGGTTTATCGAATAAAGTACAAGTCAAATGGTGAAGTTGATAAGTATAAAGCAAGAATTGTAGATAAATGATTTGCTCAACAAGCTTGGCATTGATTATGATGAAAATTTTTCTCCAATAGCTAAGTGGAATACAATCAGAACAACTATAAATTTGGCTGCACATAATGGTTGGAAATTACATCAAATGGATGTTAAAAGTGCCTTCCTGAATGGTGATTTGAAAGAACAAGTTTTCATGACTCAACCCCAAGTATTTGAGGTTGAAGGACAAGAACATAAAGTCTGTAAACTCATAAAGGCTTTATATGGTTTGAAACAAGATCCTCGACCTTGGTATGCAAAAATTGATGAATACCTTTGAAAAGTTGGTTTTCAACGAAGTGAATTTGATGATACTTTGTATTTTTGTATGCAAGACAAACACTTTGTGATTATTTTCCTCTATGTTGATAACTTAATCATAATTGGAAATAATGAATATCACATCAAACATGTTAAAGGAGAACTTCAAGTAGGATTCAAGATGTCGGATTTAGGAACACTTCATTACTATCTCGGATTCGAAGTCACTCAACGCACACACAACATATTCCTTAGTCAAACTAAGTATGCCACTGATTTATTTAAGAAATTTGGCATGGAAGAGTGTAAATATTCTCTTACCCTATGGAGAAGAATTTGAAACTATCAAAATTTGAAGGGGGGGATTTGGTAGATGGTACAAAGTATAGAAAATTGAATGGAATCCTCATTTATTTAACAAATACTTGCCCATATTTATCATATTAAGTTAGTATACTTTCAAGGTTTATGCAAGAACCAAGGGAAAGTCACCGGAATTCAACAAAAAGGGTGTTAATCTATATTCAAGGAACAAAATATTTTGGTCTTCTTTACAAAAAATGTAAATACTTTACACTTGTTGGATATTCAGATGCAGATTTTGTAAGAGACATTGATAATCGTACATCCAGTTCTGGGTACTTAATGAATTTGGGTTTAGAAGCAATTTCATGGAGTTGTAAAAAGTAGCCTACAGATGACAATTCTTCAGCAGAAACCGAGTACATATCATCTTGGGAAGCAGCATGTGAGATTTTTTGGCTATGCAGGATATTACAGGATCTTGGTGTAACACAAAAGTCAACAACTACTTTATTAATCGACAACCAGTTAGCAATAAATATAGCCAAGAATTTAGTTTTCATTCAAATACAAAGCATGTCGACACCAAATATCACTTCATCAGATCTCTCGTCATCAAATACATCATCAATCCTCAGTTTTGTCCATCTAAAGATCAAACTTCAGATATTTTTACCAAGCCACTTGGTAGAACAAAATTCACTAAGTTCAGAGATGAACTTGGCATTTGTAAATATAAAATTTCAGATTAAAGGGGGGAATGTTAGACCTATTAATCCTAAGTTTTATAGTCTAGGTATTTTATAGTATTATATTAAAGAATAAATTAGTTTAGTGTGTAAATAGACTTTGAATAGGACTGTTACTTTGTAATTTACACCTATCATTTCGATGCGATTATATGATTGGTTGTATTCCTATTTTCTAGTATAATTTTGAGCTATATAGACAAGATCTCTTCTTTATGAAAGGTTAACAGAGTATTGTGAGTGTGATGTAAATTTCTTTTTCCTTATTAATAAAATTGTGTGTCTGAGGACACTTCTTCATAAGAAATGTGTTAACCGTGAGCTCCAACCAATGAGCTGCAACTGTGAAATGTGAACCGTCAGCTCCAACCGTGAAATTTGAAACATGGGCTCCAACCATGAGATATGAACCACAAAATCCAACCAGTCATTTGCAACTACAATGGTGAAATCTGAACAGTGACCTCCAACCAATTACCTACAGCCATGAAATGTGAATAGTGAAATGGTAAATGTTGGTAATCAAACAATAATGGTAAATGATTTATATAATTCTTAATATATATATATATATATATATAATGCTAATGCTAATAATGTACTAACACAATATGATACAAAGCTTTAAATATTGAATCATTTTTTATAATATTTTTTAAACAATTATAAATGTAAATACATAAGTAAAAATAATGATGACTACGATGATGACGGTAATGATGATGATGTTGATGATGATGACACTGATGATGATGATGACGATAATGTTGATGATAATGATGATGACAATGATGATGATGACAATGAGGATGATGATGACGATGAATATGACGGAAAATTTTGATGATGATGAAGATAATGGTGACGACAATGATGATGATAAAGATAATGAGGATGACGATGACAATGAGGATGACGGTGATGTTGATGATGATGACGATGATGATGATGAGAAGGATGAGGATGATGATGATGATGATGAAGATGAAGATGATGATGATGATGATGATGATGATGATGATGATGATGATGATGACAATGATGATGAGGATGGTGACGATGAGGATATTGATGACAATTATGAAGACGACAATGATGGGTATGATGATGATAACGGAGATGATGATGATGATGATGACGATGACACCAATAATGACAATAAGGATGAGGATGATGACGATGATAATGAAAATAAGGATGAGGATGAGGATGATGGTGATAATGACGATGATGATGACAATGATGATGATGATGAAGATGATAATGACGACGATGATGACAATGATGAAGATGATGATGACGATGATGATGATGACGACGATGATGATGATGACGATGGTGATGATGATGATTATGATGATGATGATGATGATGACGATGACGATGAGGATCATGATGATAATGAGGATGGTGATGATGGGGATATTGATGACAATTATGAAGATGAAAACAATGGGGATGATGATGATGATAACAAAGATGACGATGATGATGACAACGACGATGATGATGGTGATGATGATGAAAATAATGATAATGAGGATAAGGATGACGATGATGGATTATGATGATAGTGATGATGACGATGTTGATGATGATGAGCATGATGATTATGATGATGATGATGATGATGATGATGACGATGACGATGATGATGCTGACAATGATGATGCTGACAATGAGGATGATGATATGATGATGATGATGATGATAATGATGATGACGATGATGATAATGGTGACAACGATGATGATGATAAAAACAATGAGGATGAGGATGATAATGACTATGAGGATGAGGATGATGAATATGTTGATGACAATGAGGATGATGATAATTATGATGACAATGATGATGATGACAATAACGATGACTATGTCTCATCATTTTGAGGGAAATCGGAAGGGATAAAACAACATCAACTTTTCTCCTAGGAAGGAGTTGTGGTATGAATTATATTGATCCATTTTTATGAGGTGGTGAAACCTTTTGATTTTAAATTTTAATTAGAAACAAGTAAAACTAACCAGTGATAAATTGAACACAAGAATAATTACACATTTCCAGCTAATTAAAAAATGGACATCACAACTTTATTTTTCAAATAGATATTTGATGCAAGTAACACTAATTTTATTCTATAACATATCTGATTACATTGCACTAATAATTCTTAACCTAGAACACCTTATGTTATGGTGTTTTTCTTATTTTTATTGTTCTCTACACAGACTAATGCCTCAAGTTTACATGAACACATAACTTGAACAATACTTTCCATGAAAAAAAAAATTAAACTATGAATTTAATTGTTTACTAGGTCACACTCATGAATTTTACATGGAATTAGGGCATAAATTTCCAGGTTACTATTGTACAAAAGAAATATTTCTTCATAACATGATCTTATTTTTCTCATTGGCTATGAATGAAAAAAATTTGTTTATGAGATAGTTGTATTGCTACAATATTTCAAACTACCATGTTGGAATGTTTGATCCTTGGAACCACCTCTATTCATCTATCATGAGTTTCCTCTAGCACATTCAACATGAATTTCATCATAGTATAACCTCCCACTCCTCGTGGGTAACACACATAAATAACTTAGATTATTTCTAGAACCAACTCTGTATTTCATCAATAACTATGTTGTGGTTGTCTTAGTGCATAAAAATATCAACCTCAAATGTATGCACATCTTGAATATCAATTAAGTGTCAATTTTATAAGAATTCATCACAATATGCACCTAATTTTTAAAATCAAATACCCCAAACATAAGTAAAAAATCCAACGACTAGAGTTGGTAATTCAATGACATTCGTCGGATTAACGACTACAGTCGGATATCTGACGGAAACTAGAGAAATTTTAAAACAAAAACAAAAAAAAAATGTAATTAAAAATGTGAAATCCAACAGCAGGGTCAATTTCATCGGATTGCATCATATTTTATTGTCGAATTTTGGGTTCAAATATTGTTGTGAGGAATAGATGGATGCCATGATCAACTAATACCAATATATAATAAAGAATGATGTTTGGGATGTGGTGTCAAGACCGAAGAACAAGTCAGTAGTTTCTTCAAAATGGATTTTCAAGATTTACTTAAATCAAAACTATCCTTTCCTTGGAAGCCAAGATGAAATGAAGGTTACATCAAATGGATGTAAAAATGACCTTCCTAAATGGTGTCATAGAAGAACTGTATATTGAAAAACCACCAAGTTTTGAGACACATGAATGTAGACTAAAGAAATATCTATAAATAAAGAACCCAGATAATGGTATGGAATAATTGATGGATTCCTGATGAGCTTACGATTTACCAAAATTAATGCAATGCCCCATATTTTTACTAGGCATGTTTACCAACATACATACTGCACTTTATTTTGCTTATTATTTGTTGGACTCAACTAGACTAAGTAAACTATATTTTGGCACGTTAGACCTGATTATATGTTACTACTATATCGATGATGTTACTATGCTTATGCTGATACTATGACTATGATGTGATGATGTTACCATTCTTATGAAATTTTACTATGATTATGTCATTATTATGTTGTAGTTATCATGATATGTCTTTCTTTCATAATGACAATGTATGTTTACTTATCCTCTTTGATGAAATATGATATATATGATGTGTTATGTGGATACCAACCCATGATGTGATCTATTTAATGATGTTATGTGATGAAATGAAAGGATGTTGATGATATGGATCAATTGCCGATCGAATAGAGATATTTGTTAGAAATGTATGGTTTCAAAATACTAATCTACAAGAAACAGGGGTTATGAGAAATTCGAATACTTGATATGATATGAGGAATAAGTGTGTGTTAAGAAATAAATATTATCAATCGACAAGATAATATGGTGACACAAACTGATAATATCAATAACAACATGGTGTTATTTTGACAAGGTATATCTTGAGTATGTTGAAAGGGATGGAGGTATTTCCCACCCTATGGTTTTATGATACCTGAGGTCATGGGAGGAGTGTTTTGAGACACGCTCCCATAGGCCTGTGATGATGACAGTTAGATGCCTTCTAGGATGGGTTGGGTCTGTTGTTTATCCAACTCTAACGCTCTCAGTTTCTATATGGGTCCGGTTCGGTGAAGTTGGCACCACATATTTACTTGCAGAGGAAGGATAGGTAGGATGCAGAAGTAGGATATGATTGGAGGATGTGTTAGCCAGTATTGTGGGGGATTGGGGATTCTATGGAAGTATGTAGTGGTATTAGGTATCCATCCCTTGAATGTAACTGATTAATTGATTACTGTAAATATAAGTATAATGATGTTGAATCTTGATTATTTAAACCATTAGATAACTCATATTGATAAGAATGATTCTGTTAAAGTATCTATGACTACTATGTCTTCATTAATGTTGTTGTTAATTAGAAGATATGCATACTTATAGTGCATATGTTATATGTGCATGCATTGGACATGCATGTAGACTTTGCATATATACACTAGTATCGTTATAGAATTGTTCACAGGGTTAAATAATTGTATAAGTTGTTACAAAATATATAAGTTATTATATATTGATAATGGAAGTTAATATTTGTAAGGTATGTATTAAACTAGTCATTTAGTGCTCCTTAAATTGTATGTGAGCACTATAATAAATTCCTTTATTAAGTGTCGTAAGTTGAAATTATTGTCAGAAATTCTCGCAAGTAAGCATGAACATTGTTCCATATTCAACAGTAGAATTGTATTATTGAATTATTGATTACAATTAGTTTTACCCTTAAGGATACTTATCTATACGTGTAAGAGTACTATGTTGGTAATTTGTCACTTAAAAACTAAACAAACAAGTAATGAATGTTTATTATTATTATTACTATTTATTCAATACTTATTATTATTGTATTAATATCATTATGATTATTGTTATTTTTAAATTATTGTGAAATAAATAATTTCATTATTCTAGTTAAATTAATTATTTAAATATCTGGATTATTTTTCCTCCTTAGATAAGTGGAATAATAATATTATTTTAAACAAATTGGGAGTGAATTGTCCAAATCGAATAATATTATATGAATATTTAATCAAATTTGAAAATTAGAACATATTTGTCAAATCTGATTTTGATTAAGTAATCAAGACATTGAAATCTTCATTATGTTAAGTCATGCTTATTAATTATTATTCTATCCTAAAACATTTAAAACATAAGTTGGATTTGGATCCATCAATTAAGGATATAAGCCTCATAAATAAAACTAGTAGTGGTCATTCATAAGAATTAATAAATAATTGGAGTCAGCCTAAAAAAACTAACTTAATGAACATTATTGTTTAAACTACTTGAGAGAAATACAGGATGTGAAAAACATATTAAATATTAAATTGTCTTGAAAAATTGAAAGAGAACTAATGGGTTTGGATATCTAGAAGATAGAGGGAAGGCGGTGTATTAAGGATAAAGAAAGCATAAGGAAATTGGGTATATAGGAAAGGTTGGAGGGAGTAGTCGAGGATCTTTGATCTTGGTTTTGGGGAAAAATAATTGAAAGGGAGGAGGAAAACCTTGTTGAATGGAGGAAGGGGAAAACTCTTGTTTGGTAACCAAAACAAGGAAGTTTTTATTGGAATTATCGGTTTGTGGGATCAGGGGCTAGGAATTCTATTGATTTCCTAGGGCCAACACAATCAAAGTTGGTTAATAGGGTGGTTTATTTAGTTGAATGCTAAGTACTAAGGAGGATAAGCTGGAAAATTTTTACTAAATTAAAGGAGGCCATTTACCATATACTAGTATCAGACATTCTTCTTGTTATTTATTGATTTATCGTATTTTAACTTATGTTGAAATATACATGAATGAAAGAAATCATTAGAAATTATATTAAAACAACTTAGATTTTTTTTATTGAATTTTATGGAAACTAACTTAGAATGAACTTAATACATAGGAAAGTTAGATGAGAATTGACTTAGTGCTCTGCTGGAAACCAGAGCATTAGACATGGTATCATAGCTATGGATCAGATATTTAGACCTTTAGGGCCTGCACACAACTAAACTACCCTGAAATTTCACTATGTTTAAGCCTACAAGAAATTAGAACAAAAACCTTAATAGAAATTGACATATGAACAACACTAAATTTCATCCTCTAATTACCTGCGTGAGCATAAAATGGAAAC
>LPNX010555681.1:719024-752519 GCA_001517045.1 Pseudotsuga menziesii | reverse complement strand
ACATAACTTCTGCATATAGCTTTTATTTTGCAAAACCCAAAAATTTGAAATTTTCAAAAAAAAAAAATTATATATATATAAACATTTGTGTAAGCTACTTTCTAGATTTCTAAATACTAGAATCCAATTAACAAAATGGTTCAAAGGTTTGCATTTCTAAATACTAAAATTAAATAGTGATTTGAAAAAGTGATTTGCTAGGTTTGCTAGATGTTCATATTTTGTTGGATTAACTTGTTTGGAAAATAAAATTCGATATGTAGTTTTGAAATAGATAACGACATATGTGTTAGGTAGCGGGAAACAAACCATTTTGACATTGTTTAAAGATTAGGCATTATTAGGTGGCAGAGAAGAAGATACATATTCTTAACTGTAAATGATAGAAATGACTCGTTATATCTTAATGAAATAGATAAAAATGTTTGTCTTATTGAAATAGATAAAAATTAACTTCTACATATAGCTTTTATTTTACAAAACCCAGAAAATTGAAATTTAAAGAAAAAAAGAGATAATATATATACATATATATGCATGCATATATATAATAAATATAAAAACATATGTGTAAGTTGTTCATAATCGTTGTTGCCAACATAGTTTTCTCCAGCAATTAAAACTGGAACAACTCATTAACGTACAAACAAATACACACATCCCTCTCCGAGGATTAATGTGGAGCAACTCTCATTTTTTTTACTTTCCTCAATATCAGTGATTGTAATAAATCGTTGGAGTTAAAGAGAAGGTTGGAATTCTGAGAATCGATGTACAACATGACATGTATGGGTGGTGGTACGACATAGGTTACTATCATCATCGAGATGGTGAATGGACATGTCTCCTGTGAGGTGGCACGTCTTATATCGCTTATGGAAGAGGATGTGAACAATTATTATTCTATTATATGATTCTATGTTGATATTGAAAAGAATACAGAGAATTCGTAACATCAAAAGAATACACGATCTCTTAAACAACAAGAGCTAGATTCTCGGTTGTGGGTGGGGATAGTGCTTCACATAGTTAAAGATCCATCTAGTTCCAAGACCCACAATGAATTACTGAGCCACCAACTACTAATGGATTAAGTGAACAACTTGGATTCTTCTAGTGGCATATGTTCACATTGGGCACAAGCACACACTACCACACTTGCAATCTAGGATATTCTGGTCAAGACTGAACATACCATCCCCACGTAAATATTCTTTATTTATCGTTGGATTTATCCATCTTATCGTTGGGTTTTTTCCTTGGCTACCTTGTTCAATTGAGACATGTGTAGGTTATGTTGGTAGATGTGTAAAGAAGTAAAGGAGGAGTTAGCATGCCCATCTCACCATAAATAGTATCTCCCTTGCTTATATGTTTTGAGCATACATATAGTAGAAAATAAATCACGTAGGTAATAATTCTCTCTAGATTTAAGGTGTATTAAGAGCAAGATTTCACAAAAAAAACACAATACGGATTGTGCGAAGCCAGATAATGTTGTCCCTTGTAAGTAGCAAGAGAACCCATTAGATGGTAGAGGATTGTGGGCGACCATGGTGGAGGTCGTTGGGTTCCAACTTGTGAACAAATGTAGATCCTCCGATGCCCTAACTCTCATTGGTTTATAAAGACATTTTTTGGCTCTCACAAGGATCGATTGCATTGATAACAAATAGGTCATGTTCTATTTATGAGGGTTGTTGTCGGGACTGGAGAAAAGAGAAGGATGGAACCTCGAGGACTCGGGCACTTCACCTTTACAATATTATACCCAATTTCCATGAAAATGGGGAAGGCTTCCATTTCTTCCCAGGGAGGACGATCATGTGGACAAAACTTCTAGTAGAGATGAAGAAAATGAAGTAGTTTAAAAGATAAATTCATACCTCAATAGACTCAAACAAACCATAAGTACAGTATCAAAGGAGTTGGGAGAAAATAAATTTAGCAAACTATATAAAAAAAAACAAAAACTAATGAAAAATTTAACCTAGAGAATGACCTACGTCCTAGTACTACCCTAGAAAACCTTGAAAGAAAATATAAGGAACCCTAAATAAATTAAGCATACTAGTGCAGAGTATACCTAAAATCGGACACCCTTGAATCACTCACAATGGTAGAGTTGCAGAGCAGAGTTCGATGAAAAATTGATGAAAGAAAGAGAAAGCCTAGAGAGTTTATCCCTTCTTAGGCCCTTGAGGAATTTTTTTATTAGTTTAATTTGCATGTCGGTCGCATGGACTCTATACATCATAGTCTTCAGATGGGTGCACCTAAGTAAATTAGGTTATTATGTTCCAAAATGGTAGTTAAATTAAATGTTAGGTTAAATTAAAGACGGTATTAGATTTTAAGTTAATTTAAGATTTTAAATTTAATGTTATATTAAATGTTGAGTTAAATTAATTTGTTAAAATTAAAAATAATATTAAAAATTTGAGTTAATTTAGGTTATTAAATTAAATGTTATATTAAATGTTAGGTGAAATTTAAAGTGTAAATTTAAAAATAATATTAACTATGGAGTTAATTTAAGTTATTAAATTCAAGTGTTACTTAATACATTACCAAGACTTCGACTTATAGTTGAAGAGATGAGACAGACGTGAAATATGAAAAACAAGACACCGCTGAGACTAGCATGATGAGCTGAATGTTAAGACATTGAATATACCCCATGACTAAATCGTTTAATGAAAATGACAATGCAAGTTTTATGCCAACCTTGACGATTTGTTAATTTGAGACGCATAATATCCCTACACATAAGTATAAGCATTGCATAAAATAAATATCTCCATGATTATTAGATTGAGAAAATAATGATCTAATGTTATTAATGTTTCGATATCAATCATAGTTAAAACATGATTAGTTCAAGGTCGAGGTTGAGGTTGAGGTTGATTATCATCAACGTCGCAATCATCGACACCACTAACACTGCCAAGGACAACCTCCACACCCGAAGTGGAGATCATATTGAGATCCTTGGAAGCCATTATGACCACATTGAATAAACAGTCAGACAGGGGTGCAGAGGTTTAGGCCAATTAGGTGAGCAGGGAAAATTCCAAAGGGACATAGGGTATGAGGCTGGAGCTGCTTCAGGATATTTGAAGAGAGTTGCAAAAGATTGAAATTCCTGAGTTTTCTATAGGACGACCCGGTAAGCATGTTGAAGAATGGCTCGAAGGCATGAAGAGGTGATTTTCACTAAATGAGTATACCTCCAGTTCCAAGGCTAGAATGGCCATATTTCAGCTGAAGGGTGATGCCCTAAACTGGTGGTCAGATCTAGAGAAGCAATTGCACCTTAATCCTTTGACTGTTTCTTGGGAATTATTTGAGGAGAGGTTCAACATGAAGTACCTTCCATCTTACTACAGGGAACGACAGGTAGGTGCATTTCATGCTTTGGTACAAGGAAACATGATGGTGGAAGAGTATGAAGATTCATGGAACTAGTGAAGTATGTTCCATACTTGGACTCAGATGATCGTATGTACTCAACTACAAGATCAATGTCACAACACAGATGTGGAATCCAAATTCAGTTGTTATGGAAATTAAGTATCCATGTTAAGTAGAGGACATGTCAGAAGCGAGATGAAGTAGCAAACTGATAGGGTTCAATGAGTATGTTACTGGAAATACCCCATGACCGTACTTTAGGGGAGGACAATCTAGACCTCCCCTTATGATAACAGGTTCACCCCAAGGGGTAACATTTTAGTTAACTTCATGTTAGAGGCATTATCCTCAACTCGTGAGAATCCAGGTCGAACACAGGGAAGTTCCTACAGAGGATTGAGAGGTTTTAGAGGATCCAAGGGAAGGAACTCATTTGAGAGGACTCCTCCCAGCATCATGCGATCCCCACCTAGTGTCTCATGTTGGGGATGCGGAGGTCCTCATTTCTAGTGGAAATGTCTTAAAGGCCATACCAGCAGCATGAAAGGGGAAGGAAAAGCACCCATGAGCAGTTCTGGTAACACTCATTGGATTCATGCAGTTGTTATAACTGCCAGGAAGAACATCAGTCCACTGTAGTGGAATATTTTGGTAATCTAAACAATGTTAAGCTCAAAATTTTATTTGATCTAGGTGCAATAGATAGTTTTATTTCACCATATGCATTAGATAAATGTGGGTTGGCATCCTCCAAGAATGATGATTTTGAATCAGACGAGATGGCTTCGACAGTTAAACAAGAGGTAGGTATTAAGGTAATGGGGTGCTAGGTTGACTTAGGAGTGTTCATCACTAAGTTGGATGTGTATGCCACCAACTTAGGGACCTGTGACCTTATTATCGACATGGATTTGTTAGAAGGCCATAGAGTTTTCATGGAATGTTATGCAAAGAAATTCTTGTGTCATGATGATGAATGAAAAACAATTCAAATACAAGGATTGAAGAGGAAGGTATCTCTCTATTTCATCTCTGCGATGAAATATAAGAGGTGCCTAAGAAAGGGATGCCAGTTGTACGCAGTAGAGGTAGTAAGTGATAGTAAAGGACCTTCTTTGAATTATTACCCAGTACTATATCAAAGACTCCTTATAGAATGACAACCCTAGAGATTTGAGAGTTATAGATCCAGTTAAAAGAGTTGCTAGACTTGGGACTCGTTCGACCTAGTATATCATGGTGGGGAGCACCAGTGATATTTGTTAAGAAGAAGGGTGGATTTCTATGATTTTGCATAGATTACAGGGATTTGAACAATGGCACAATGAAGAACGGGTATCCAATACCAAGAATTGATGACCTCTTCGATCAGATGAAGGGCGCTTAAATATTCTCTAATACTGATTTGCAATATGGGTATCACCAACTTAGGATTAAAGAAAATGGCATTCCAAAGACTGCTTTTCGAACTCTATTTGGCAATTACGAGTTCGTAGTAGTACCATTTGGTTAGACCAATGCTCTAGCTGTATTAATTAGCCTCATGAATGGTTTTTTCCAAAAGTACTTAGACCACTTTGTTTAGGTCTTCTTAGATGATATTCTTATCTATTCTAAGAACGAGAAGGAGCATGAGGAATACTTGCAGATAGTATTGACTTGCTTAATGGAACATGAATAGTATGGTAAATTGTCGAAGTGTTCCTTCTTCCAAAAGGAGATTCACTACTTAGGGCATATCATCTTTGGAGAAGAAATATCAGTGGACCAAGAAAAGGTGAATGACATCAAGGATTGGCTAATTCCCAAGAATGTGCATGAAGTGTGTAGCTTCATGATATTAGCATGGTATTGCCAAATATTCGTGGAAGGGTTATCCAAGATTGAAAAATCAAACACCACCTTGTAGAGAAAGAGAATCCAATATGAGTGGACCAGTGAATGTGATGTCAGTTTGAACAAATTGAAGAGGTTGTTGACAAGTGCACCAATATTGTAGGTACAAGACATGGATAAAGACTTCATGGTATGGACTGATGCCTCGAAGAAAGGGTTAGGACTAGTTCTAATGTAGGAAGGTGGGGTAATAGCTTATGCATCTCGTAAGTTGAAACATTATGAGGAGAAGTATGGCACACATTATCTAGAATTGGTAGCAGTAATGTTGGCACTAAAATTATGGAGGCACTACCTTGTTGGAAAGAGTTTCGCACTTAAAACATATCATTAGATCTTACAATATATTTTTTCACAAAGGGATTTGAATGTTAGGCAGAGACGATGGAGTGATTTCATGAGTGAGTACGACTTTGGTATCTCATATATCAAAGGAAAGGAGAATGTAGTGGCATATGCTTTAAGCCGAAGGCCAAGGATTTTCTCCTTAATTACCTTGAAGTTGGACTTGAAATAAAGAGTGGTTGGAAAATTTTTGGGGGATAGTTTGTATCTAAAGGTAACCTCATCTATTCAGAGTGGGAAGAAGCTAGAGTCGAAGTATGATGGGTACCATCTTGAATAATATGGATTTCTGCGGCATCAAGGGAGGATGTATGTTCCTAAGGAAGGTGATATCAAGGAAACAATGCTTAGAGAGGCCCATAGAGCACATTATTGTGCACACCCAAGAGTGAAGAAGATGTATCCATACACGAATAAGCTCTTTTTATGACCAGGTATGAAGAGCGATGTAGTGTATTTTGTTTCGAAATGCCTCGAGTGTCAACAAGTTAAAGCAGATCATCGACACCTAGTTGGTCACTTACAACCTCATGATATTCCTATGACTAAATGGGAAGTCATTTCCATGGACTTCGTTGTAAGATTGTGACTCACATTTTTGAGATATACTTCTATAATGGTGACGTGGTGGTAAACAAACTAACCAAAAGAGCTCACTTCATACCAGTCAAAGACACATATGATGTGATAGATGTGGTGAGAGTATTCATAAATGATATTGTACGTATTCATTTAGTTCCTAAAAAAACAATTTCTGACAGAGACCCCAAGTTAACCTCCAGATTTTGGACAAGCATTCAGTCGGAATTAGGGACACATTGGAACTTAAGCTACGCTTATCACCCCAAGACAAATGGATATACAAAGAGGTTAAATAAGGTGATGGAGTACATGCTTAGGATGTATGCTATGGATAAGAAGACACAATGGGAAAAATATCTTCCTTTAGTGGAGTTTGCATACAAGAACAATCATCATAGCTCCATTGGGATGCCTCTGTTTCAGGCACTATATGGGAGATCGTCCAGGACACCACTCAATTGGGAAAAGATGGAGGATCACATTTTAGTTGGGCCTGAGTTTATTTAGGACATGGAAGAGTAAGTGGTTCAGATTAGGTAGCAACTTAAAGAGTCATAGGATAGAAAAAGAGACATGCAGATATTCATAGCTATGATAGGATTTATGAAGTGGGATATCAGGTATTTATTCGCATTAGGCCAAACAAAAGAACCCTTCGGTTTGGAAAAGGGACTAATTGCATGCATTGGCCACACATGTAGAGTTTGCATATATACACTAGTTTCATCATACAATTGCTCACAAGGTTAAATAATTGTGTAAGGTGTTACAAAATAGTAAGTTATTATATATTGATAATGGAAGTTAAGATTTGTAAGGTATGTATTAAACTAGTCATTTAGTGTTCCTTAAATTGTATGTGAGCACTATAATAAATTATTTATTAAGTGTTGTCAGTTGAAATTATTGTCAAAAATTGTCGTAAGTAAGCATGGACATTGTTCCATATTTGATAGTATAATTGTACTATTGAATTATTAATTACAATTAGTTTTTCCCTTCAAAATACTTATCTATAAGTGTAAGAGTACTATGTTGGTAATTTGTCACTTAAAAACTAAACAAAGAAGCAATGAATGTTTTTACTATTATTACTATTTATTCAATAATTATTATTGTTATTGTTAATCATTATGATTATTGTTATTTTTTAACTATTGTGAAATAAGTAATTTCATTATGCTAGTTAAATTCATTATTTAAATATCTGGATTATTCTACCACCTTGGATAAGTGGAATAATATTATTATTTTAATCAAATTGGGAGTGAATTTTCCAAATCGAATAATATTATATTAATATTATATGAATATTTAAACAAATTTGGAAATCGAAACATCCTTGTTAAATATGATTTTGATTAAATAATCAAGACATTGGAATCTTCATTATGCTAAGTCATGCTTATTAATTATTATTCTATCCTAAAACATTTAAAACAAAAGTGGTAGATGCATATGTCAATTAAGAATATAAGCCTCGTAAAGAAAATCAGTAGTGGTCATTCATAAGAATTAATAAATAATTGGGATCATCCTGTCAGAACCAACTTATTGAGCATTATTGTTTAAACTACTCTAGAGAAAAACATGATTTGAAAAACATATTAAATATTAAATTTCCTTGAATAGCTAAAATGGGTTTAATGGGTTTGGGTCTCAAGAAGATAGAGGGAAGGCAGTGGAGTAAGGCTGAAGGAAGCATAAGGAAGTTAGGTATATAGGAAATGTTGGAGGGAGTAGTCGGGGATCCTCGATCTTGGTTTTGGGGAAAACGAAATTTGAAAGGGGAGAGGCAAACCTTGTTGATGGGAGGAAGGGGAAAACTCTTATTTGATAACAAAAATAAGGAATATGTTATTGGAATTAGCAGTTTGTGTCTTGGGGGATATGAAGACTATCGATTTCCTAGGGCTAACATGATCAGAGCTGGTCGACAGGGTAGTTTATTCAGTCGATTACTAAGTACTAAGGAGTCTAAGTTGGAAAATTTCTACTGAATTAAAGGAGTTCATCTACCATCTATTAGCTTCATGTATTCTTCTTATTATTTATTTATCGTATTCTAACTTATGTTGAAATATACACGAAAGAAAATCCTGATATTTTATTTAAATTTCATTTTTTACATTTGTATGTATGTTAAAAATGACCATATTAAGAAAATGAATGTACTTGAATATACTATCAGAAATTACATTGAAGCAACATAGAAATCATCATAAATTAGATTAAAACTACCTATATTTTTTTTATTAAATTTTATGGAAACTACCTCAGAATGAACTTAATACATAGGAAAGATAGCTAAGACTTGACTTAGTGCTCCGCTACAAACCATAGCATTAGAATTAAAGTTGATTCCAACCTTTACTATGAGTTTGTAGATGATGGGATCATGATATTACTATTGTATGTTGATTATATGTTTTTGATAGGAGAGGAGAAGCTCATTAGTAAATGTAAGAATAATATTGTGACATAGTTTGAGATGAAAGACCTTGGCACAATGCATTACTTACTAGGTCTTGAAGTATGGTAGTTCCCACATGAGATTTTCCTAAACCAAGGAAATTTATATACAGTTGAGATCCTAAAGGGATTTGGGATGTTGGATTGCAAGGAAATGAACACTCCGATGTTGAAAAAATCGAAACTCATGAATGGTGACTCTTTAGAAAGAGTAGATGTCACCTTATATAGACATATTATTGGTTCACTAATGTATTTAACAAATACAAGGCCATATACATGTTTTGTTGTTAACACATTGAGTCAATATATGGTGGATCCCCGACATGTTCATCTAGTTACAACAAAACATGTGATGAGTTACATAAAGGGCACATTGGTTTGTGGCCTCATATATGAAATTGACAATGAGTTCAGATTGTATGGCTATGTTGATTCAGATCGAGCAGGAAGTGTTGAAGAAAAAAAGAGAACTTCAAGATGTTGTTTCAGTTTGAGATTCAGCATGATCTCATGGCTTAGAAAAATGAAAACCAATGTTTTCCTTAGTACATCTAAATTTGAGTACATTACAACATGTTCAGCATGTAGCAGGAAGTATGGCTTTGTAAGTTATGTGTAGGATTATTTGATGTCGAGATGGATGCAACTGATATTTATTATGATAACCAGAGTTGCATCAAGCTAATAGAGAACCCGGTGTTTCATGATAAGTCAAAGCACATAGAGATAAAGTATCACTACATTTGGGATATGGTGTAGAGAGGAGTTATGAGCCTCTAGTATGTTCCTACAAAGGAACAATTTGTTGATGTGCTGACTGATACTATGTCTCGTGTAAAGTTTGATTACTTTTGAGACAAGTTTGGTGTAGTCTAAAAGGACCTCCTTGGAAAGAGGCAGTGATGCTGATATCATTATTGATGATAATATGGTAGTATTATGCTAATGCAAAGATGTCCAATCAAGTTTATCAGTATTCCTGCAGATATCGATGAGGTCTAGCATTGATTTGCGGATGAGTGTATCCTAGCATTCATATGCTGAGGATGGTCCTATGGACGATAGTACTCTAATGTGGAGAGTGGTCCTACATTGATTTGTGGATGAGCTCATACATTAATTTTCAGATGACAGTATCATAGTTGAGGATGGTCTTGTAGATGATAGTGCTCTCATATGGAAAGTGGTCATGCATTCATTTGTAGATGAGATCCTACATTCATTTGTGGATGATGGTATCCTAGTTGAGGATGGTCCTATGAACAAGAAAACTCTCTTACTGAGATTGGTCCTATCACTCACTGGATGAGGATGGTCCTGCAGATGATTGTACTCCCATGTGGGGAGTGGTCCTCCATTCATTTTCAGAAAACTCATGTATTCATTTGTGGAAAACAGTATCCTAGTTGAGGATGGTCTTAAAGACAAGAACACTCCCTTGCTGAGAGTGGTCCTAGCGCTTATAGGCTTAGGATGGTCCTTTGGATTATATTAGTCTCTTGATGAGAGTGGTATTGCATTCATTTGCTGATGATATCCTACATTCAATTGCATATGATGATGTTGTTGTGGGTGATTTAGCTCTCTATTTGTATACTTATGATATTGTAGGTGATGCTCAAGATGATGACGATGCTCAAGATGATGATGCACAAGCTGATGATGCCAGAGATGATGATGCTCAAGATGATGGTAGAGATGATGATGCTCGAGATGATGCTAGATATGATGATGCCAAAGATTATTATGCTTGAGATGATTCTAGAGATGATGATGCTCAAGATGATGTTAGATATGATGATTCCAGAGATGATGATGCTCGATATTGTTCGAGATATTATTATTCCAGAGATGACAATGCTCGAGATGATGATGCCAGAGATAATGATACTCAAGATGATGATATCCATGATGATGATGTTCCACCAATGATGAAGAAGATGATGATGATGATATAGTTGTTCAAAAATTTATATGATGTATAAACTCACTAGTTAGTTGTACATATGTATTTTTGTTGTAGAATACCTTCCTTGTTAAGAGGGAGTGTTAAAGAAATGTAACTGCGGAAGATATTATATTTTGTATTATTATTATTATTATTATCACCCCTTCCATAGACATTGTTCCTACAATTAGGGATGTTAATATTTTATTTGGTCATGTAAAGTCTTGAGGTAAAACCTCCATTGTAAATCGGGTCAGTAGTACCCACAAAAGTATTATTAAAATGTATTTTGAGTTCCCCAAGGAAATTTGTCCCTAGAAGCAAGGCATCATCAACCCTATTGGGTTACTATGCCTCTCAGTTGATTAGTATAAATAGGAGAGGAACCTCACTCATTTTTTACATGGTGAGCACTTAAGCAAGTTCATTATAGATAGGAGAAACAATCCATATGAGCATGAGGAAGTTTTCTAGTATTATTTCTTGGGTCTTACACTGTACTTGGTTGAAGTCTATATGAAATATGTATAATTGGGTTTTCTTCTGCACGAGGATTTCCCAGGATAAATATTTATGTTCTCTTTTTCTTTTATTATTTTTATTTCAGTGATCCTTTTGTTTTGTAATAACTTTTAAAAAATTAGCACTGGGACTTGGGACCTTTGCATCAAAGTCATCAATTCTGAAAGAGGAGAAGTGGGACGAGGATCAATCATTGAGTACTTTCCATACTTCTTCTCTAGTTTCTACTACTCTTCATTTTTGGGAACACAAGGAGGAGTCTCCAAAACTTTATGTGCTGCATGCATTTCTTCCCTTGTCTTCCTTTCATTTTTCTTAAATAACATGTTTATGTCTTCTAGTACTTTGAATTTTAACTTCTTTTGTGCCTCATGAATAAGCATCCTTTGAGTTGGATCACTGACCTTTCTTATGACCTATTCAAAACTGTGAACACTCTGGAACATTAGGACATCTAGCTCTGTCTCATGAATATAGGTATTCTTTAAATTTGCTCAAGTAAATAACCCATGGATGAACCCTTTAGGGTCATGCATCCTTTTTTTGGCTAATCCTCGTTTCAATTTGACTATTTCTTTAGCAATGGTATTTCCATGTCCTACATTATGTATTTCCAAATGCCCAATGTATAATGGAAATTTGGGCCATGCCCCTCTCTTCTTTGCATAAATTTGGTTGTGAGGACCATCCACTACTGCTTGGAAAGATATCTCTTCCAATGCCATTCTTTCTTCCCCATATCCTAAAGAATGTGAAGAATTATGTGCAATACCAATTCCATATGGTTACAACTAGGGATAGGGTATTCTCGGATAAATGGGGTGTGTTCTTCTTAAATATGGAAAAATATGCAGCCACAAAGAAATTGCTACATATATCTTAAATGTGGGGTATGTAGTTTTCCTCCCATATAACTGGACAATAATTATGAATGGGTGGTTGATCCTTTGTCCAGAGCCGATTCATTGTAGGATAAGAAACTTAAGTGCATATTATGTCCGTCACCTATGTCGATATATAAAACGTGGGTTTTTATTGTTGATTTTTTTTGTACTTGGAGGATAGCATCCATGAAAGAAACCAAAAATAATTGAGCCCAGTTAAAAATATCACATGTAATTGTAATGTAGTAATCTAAAGGTACCCATTCCAGTTTGAAAAATTGTCAGTTTTCAACTACATAGAATCTGCATAGCATTGTTGCTAATAACTTGTAGATTTCTCTTAATAAGACAATAAGATATTGTTGGTTTGGTTTAATAATGAATGTATCGGGGTTGTTGGTATTATTATCAATCCTCCCTTTGACCACATAGTCTAGTTGTCTATTTTCCTAGATTAGGAGGTCTTCATCACTCCACTAATGCATCGAGGACACACCTAGTGTTAGATTTTTATCATTCAAGCTAGCATTATGATCTTGGGATCTTTAACTGAGAGAATAACATGCACAACAATAAAACACAAGAGACAAGAGGCATAAATAATTTTCCTCAGGGAAACCATAAAGGAGAAAACCCCACAAATTCCTCAGAGATAGAATGAGCACCAATGGTAGTAGTAAAACCTGAAAAAAGAAAAGATGATCTCCACAGCTTGTTCTCTCTCTCACACTTGAGAGAGCTTCTCCTCTCTCACTCATGCACTCCAATGAGTGAGTGTGTGTGTGATAAATAGAGAGGCTCACTCTCTATTTATATTCTTTCGTTCACTTGAAACCCCCTCCAACATGTCAACCTCACTTAACAATTACTTACTAGAACCAAAATCTCCAGGAGTGTCTAATAACCCTAGTGGCCCACAAATTGTGGGGACTTTGCCTCCTCCGACCAATAAGGAGGGTTACCCTTAACAAAATGGTGGGGAATATTGCCCAAACTTACAATGACTCACCTAGGGTTGACTTCTATAGGATAGTCTAATAACCCTAGGGCCCCACAACTGCGGGGACTTTAACCCTTGACAAATAGGAGGGTTACCTACAATGACTTAACATGACTTGTTCACATTATAGAAACTCCTGATTGGAACATCGGGGCATGACATGACTTAATTACATTACAAACACATCCTGGAATAAACATCAGGGTACAATACATAAGATATACAAGTGAATACATTCCAAAGTTACAATTACATCAACACTCCCTCTTAACTAGGAATTTATTCTCTTGACACAATTTATCAGCACAAGTATTCTTCTCTGTATCATCTGGATCATCATCGAGTTCTCATCATATTCAAGTCATCTTCATCTTCATGTCATCTTCATCTTCAAGTCATCTTCGTCTTCAGGTCATCTTCATCTTCAAGTCATCTTTATCTAGATCTGGATCATCACTCAATCTAGATCATCATCACTGGATCTAGATCATCACTCGATCTGGATCATCATCACTAGATCTAGATCATGATGTTGGAGACATTTACCACCATACACACTCTTTTTGGTCAAATTGGCCTAGTTAAACCACTATCCTAAGTATAATTGACATTAATTGACATCAGTGGAGCATTAATTGCCATCATCCAGTCACACCCACACCCACACAGTCAAGGAGGCTAACTGGAGCACTCAGGGGGTGATCTGAGTGATATTAATGCACCTAATTGCTAACTGGTGGTTACAATCAGTTCAACCAGTCAGTTAAGGTGCCTCCTCTCATTAAATATATTATTTAATGATTATTTATTATTATTTAATGATCTGGAGTCAACAGGGTGCCTCCACCAACTTCTGATGGTCAGTTCAGCTTCAGTTAACCTCATCGTGGTTAATTGAAGTCATGGAGCACTAACACTTGATGGTTGGCTTGCTATGACATGTGTTTGATCTCCTTTAGTTGAGATTCAGTCATTTATTGCACTTCGAATTCAGTTAGGGTTTGGTGAGTCAATTAGGGTTTTGGTCAAGTGGTTAACTGAGTGTGAACCAATGGTTAAGAGTTAGTTAAGCTAGACTCACTCATTGATTTCGAATTGCCTCCTTAGGTATTCAAATTACTCACTCATTCAAGCTATTGCTTACATTGTTATTGTAACTATTCATTATTTATTGAATATACAGAGAGGAAACCAATTCCGGTTCTGATTAACACCATTTCATGAGTATTTGTTGATTATTCTTTTATGAGATTAATTATTCATTCCTAGATCAATGTGCAAGATTAATACATCACTCGATCTGGGCCATCACTGTTGGATCATCATCAAGTCTAGATCATCACTTGATCGGGATCGTTACTACTGGATCATCATCAAGTCTAGATCATCACTGCTGGATCATCATCAAGTCTAGATCATCACTTGATCTAGATCATCACTTGATCTGGATCATCACTGTTGGATCATCATCAAGTCTAGATCATCACTTGATCTGGATCGTCACTGTTGGATCATCATCAAGTCTAGATCATCACTTGATATGGATCGTCACTGCTGGATCATCATCAAGTCTAGATCATCACTTGATCTGGATCGTCACTACTGAATCGTCATCAAGTCTAGATCATCACTTTATCTGGATTATCATCAAAGATGGATCATCACTGAATCATCATCATCATTACTGCTTCTGCTATCTCAATCAAATGGTGCTATCTCTTCATTCTTCTTGTCATAGGAAGTTCTACAGAGCCAGCCCTTTTCATGCTGGTTGTAGTCCTAGCCTCCATAGAGGTATTCTTCAGCACTTATATCTGACACTTAAGTCAGAATGGTCCGCCCAGCTCTTACATCTGACCTCATCTTGTCAGAAAGGCATGCCCAGCACTCACATCTGACCCGGTCTTGTCAGAAAGGCCCAGCACTCACATCTGACCATGTGTAAACACATCGCGCCAGAATGGTTCAGCACTTATATCCGATCATGTGCAAGCACATCGCATTGGAATGGATTTGCACTTACATCTGACCCCATCTTGTCAGAAAGGCACAACACTCACATCTGACCATGTGTAAACACATCATGCGAGAATGGCTTGACACTTATATCTGACCTCATCCTGTCAGAAAGGCTCTGCACTTACATTTGACAATGTGTAAGCACATCGCATCGAAAGGGCTCTCAGTCCCAGACTGAGGATTCCTAGTAACTGACCAGGTGCTTCCATTCTCCCGGAGAATGGGAGTTGCCCTTACATCTGACCTACTCATCAGAATGGCCAGCACTCACATCTGACATGGGAGGAACCTAATCCTTTAACCATGACAGAATGGCTCAGCCCTTACATTTGATCAAGTGGGAACACATCCCTCTATAACATTAGAATGGCTCTCAGTCATAGACTAAGTTTTCCTGGTAACTGACCAGGAACCTCCATTCCAAGAATGGCAATATCCCTTATATCTGATCATGTACGAACCAATCCTACAATCATATCATAATGGCTCAACACTCATATCTGACATGTAAGGAACCTAAATCCTCTCACCATGATAGAATGGCTCAGCCCTTACATCTGACCATGGAAGGAACTTAATACTCTCACCATGTCAGAATGGCTCTTGGTCTCATCATTTCCCCTTGGAGAGAACCTCGATCTCAAGAACACCAAGATTCTCCCTAAAGTAATCAAACTTCACTTTGGCCATTTTTAGCATAGAATCACATCAGGGCTGATTATGTCCAAGGATAACCTGTGAGCTTCGCCAAGACTTATGCTTAGACAACCTGTCTCATTAGCTATGCTAGAAATCCTTCTTTCAAGAGATCTCAATCTGGATCACTACTCCTCTCTGCATCATACAAAAAATGCAATTCAGATTAACCAAATCAAATAGTAGTTTTCAAAAGAAACATACTACCTCCCAAATAGCAAGTGGCAACATCTTTTTCCTCGGCTGTACTCAGCGCCATGTAGGACTCCATCCTGCCAAATCAAGAGATCACACTTGATCCCATCCTCAGCTGTACCCTTCAGATACCTTACTGCATGATTTGCAACCATTAGGTGAACATGTCTCAATGTGTTCATAGAAAAGCAAATATCTGGTCTTGTATTCATTAGGTACATCAAGGAATAAATCATCCGATGATACATCGTGGCATCAACTGTCTCTGATGAAGCATCACTCAATAGTTTCATGTTCGATGCCATAGGTGTGGTCATGTCCTTGCAGTCCATCATCTTGAACCTCTTCAGGATCTCTACTGCATACTTCCCTTGTCCACACCTCCATGCTTAGAAAATAGTGCATCGACACATAACATGAGCATCAGTACTGGTCTTCCGCCTTCAAACTTGAAGCAAAGATTGGAATCTGCTTTACTCTTAGTAAATCCTAGGGTCATTAGTAATCTATCCATCCTGTTGTACCATGTCGAACCTCAGGATCTTCTGCAGTCACTCCCTCTAAAGCGGAGCATCGTACTCCCTCTGTCTTTCGTACTCTATGCACTGAAACATTATGTACTGGAGTGACAAGTAGCTTCCTCTGCTACTAATATTCTATGTATCCATCTAGGATCATTGGATGCCAAGATCCTCTATCTTGAAATTTTTCAAAATTTCTTTTCGCACCCATCTATGAGCTTGTCATCCTATATAGACTTTCATCTTCAACCTTGTAGAAAAGGTTCAGGTATTCATCAAGCTCATCATGTATGTGGTATCCCATGGGTGTCTTCTGAACTCGTACAAGGCCTTATTTCATTTATACACATGCTTCTGTTTGTCATGTGTCTTAACTTCTGGTGGCTACAAATGTATCTTTGAATCTTTCCTTGTATCCCATGATGTTTCCATCTACTGCATGATGGAACTATGAACTTCTCTTCAGTATCGATACTGCATCCTAGACATCATTCTTCTTGGACTGGTCTTCCCTTTCTTCTTGGTTACTTCTTCATGGCTGGAAGGTTCTGCATTAATGATGTCGTTGCATTCGTCATATTATTCTTCATCTTGAACCATCGTCACTTGTTCTTCGGAACAAGTCTCATCCTTCTTTGCTTGTAGGTGATTATGTATGTGATCTTTCCTACAAGTCAACTTTATTTGTTTCGTGGGTAGACTCCTTCTTGAGCCTTCAACTGCATTGTCTTCTTCATTCATAATAGCATCGTTTCTTATCCAAATGCTAATATGGATAAGAGGTTCTTCAAGAGTTGAGATCTTCATATTCCTCATCTCTTGAGGGATCTTCTTTGGATGGTGAGAGCTTGATCTTCAGTTGCTCCCATCTTCTCTTCTCTTATTATGAGTTGAGCTTCTTCTTCTTCCCAGAGTCTGCAGAAAGTAATCACTTCCTTCTGGCACACATTCCTTGAATGAATGAATCCCATGATCCTGGGAGGCCATTCAAGGTGGCTATCACCACTTCTGCACTCTCCACTTCTTCTTATACCGATTCAAGTTGTTCTGCATTCTGGATCTTCACATTCTTCAACTGTTTTCTTAAAGCCATCTTTTGATTTATGTTCTTCCCTTCAAATATCTTGGTCAAGGAATCAAACATCTTTGGTGTCTTTAGTAAAGACACTTGTTTTACAAGTTGATCCATGACTGAATCAGCAATGATCTTCTTGGCCTTGACCAAGTTCTTCTTGTGTAAGGCTTTGAGCCTCATCTCCCTCTGAAACTGGAACCTCTCTACTCATGTAGGTGTCCAATCCATTTTCTTTAGAGAGATCATATACTTCCATGCTTGGAAGTTGTCAACTTCACCAAGCTTTTCATCAAGCTGATGTGATAGATCACTTTGAGATGAGAACCTCAAATTAAAATAGAAAAATATTAGATCTTATCGATTTGAGGTGTCTATCCTGGTTTCGGAGCTAGCTGATCTAGGGTTTGTTAGAGAAACCCTAATTTTAAAAAATTGGAATATTTCAGATCTGATTGGATATATAGATAGATCTCTTCAAGTTGAGCTGTCCAATGTACTCCTTTTCTGAAAACAGTGGAGGGAAGCTCCCGGATCAGGAAGCCCTAGTTTTCCAATTTCTCCTGCATAAATGTTTGTTACTGTTTCTGTGGTATCTCTGAAATTACTACTCCTCTGTGTTTGAAACTTTGTACTGAGGTAGATTCACATGTCTCTGTTACAACACCATAGGTTTCATCAGAATTGGTTTCACCAATTGGGACTTATGATCATTTTACCAAGGTGACCTGTTACAGGACTGTTCAGAACAGCGAAGTTGTACAGACTGCCATGTGTCACTGTTTCATCTTCTGGGTGTAAAATTCGGACCACAGAAATTAATTCCGTGCCCTTTATAGAAAAGCTTCATAAATTTCATTTGGACCTTTGTAGCCCAAGATATAGCAATTTTCCCCAGGTGTCCTGTTTAGGGATGAATCCTGGAAGAGGATGGAACCCTAACATGCATGGATCATATCTCCTAGAATATAGTGAATCAAAGGCTGGATTTTGAACACAGTGTACATCAGGATTTTATGTTCAGCTCCTAATCCTTTTCCAATCTCGGGATATAGAGAATGTACCAAAACTTAGCAGTTTTAGTATTTAGGGTTTTTCTAGCTTGGGGTCAAACTAGGGTTTGACTTTCCTGGAGTTTCACCCAACCAAAAATATTAATCCAGGTCTCTAAACTTCTATTTTGATGAGGAGAACAATCCTATTCTTGGCTCACTCAAAAATTCCTCTTCTGTAAGAAGCCCTAATTTCCTGCACTGAAAACTGAAAATGCTCGGAATTGAATTTCGCTTCGACAGAAAGATGCGCCCTTCAATGGAGAGTCAGCCTAGCATACCTTTGCTGATGGATTGTGGAGAGAGACCCATAAATTAAGAAGCCCTAACTTCTATAGCTACACAATGTCTTCTTCTCAGGTTAGCTCTTATACCATGTTAGATTTTTATCATTCAAGCTAGAATTATGATCTTAGGATCTTTAAGTGAGAGAATATCATGCACAACAATAAAACACAAGAGACAAGAGACACAAAGAATTTTCCTCGGGGAAACCATAAAGGAGAAAACCCCACAACTTCCTTAGAGATAGAATGAGCACCAATGGCAGCAGTAAATCCCGAAAATAGAAAAGATGATCTCCACAGCTTGTTCTCTCTCTCACACTTGAGAGAGATTCTCCTCTCTCACTCATGTGCCCCAATGAGTGAGTGTGTGTGTGATAAATAGAGAGGCTCACTCTCTACTTATATTCTTTTGTTCACTTGAAACCCACTCCAACATGTAGGCCTCACTTAACAATTACTTACTAGAACTGACATCTCTAGGAGTGTCTAATAACCCTTGTGCCTCACAACCTGTGGGGACTTTGCCTCGTCCGACCAACAAGGAGGGTTACCCTTAACACAATGGTGGGGACTATTGCCCCGAGTTACAATGAATTACCTAGGGTCGACTTCTCTAGGATACTCTAATAACCCTAGGGCCCCACAACTACGGGGACTTTAACCCTTGAAAAATAGGAGGGTTACCCATAATGACTTGAAATGACTTGTTCACATTGTAGAAACTCTTGATCGAAACATCGGGGCATGACATGACTTAGTTACATTACAAACACATCCTAGAATAAACATTGGGGTACAATACATAAGATATACAAGTGAATACATTCCAAATTTATAATTACATCAACACCTAGGGGACATCTGCCACTTACTACACCTAATTGCATGAGTTTAGGTGCCTCAGTGACAAATCCCTATAATTTAGGAACCCACTCTATGTGCCACCACCAGTCTCCTTTAGTTGACCATGGTAGGTAATCACTTGTGTTCAGTTATGCTCCGGTTACCATCAGTTAGATCACAATCAGTTATCCTAGCGATAATTTGCATTATTTAAAGGAGTGTGGGTGCCTTTATTCACCTACCCTCATCAGTTAACTGATTGTATACTAATTAGTTATCCAGATTTGCATTAGTGAGCTCCAGTGTTGATTTTCCCACACTGAGTTAGATCCGTAGTCATTCCAATTTGGTATATTTGAATCCTATATTAGGCATTCGAATTCTCCTATATGTATAAATATTAATGTATTACCTATTAATTATTGATTCATGATTATAATCATATTATTCCAATTTTGTCTCTATGTGTGTACAATTTTATCATGAGTAATTGATCAGTCTATGCTAAATTCTTCTCTCTCTTCTGCATACTTCTCTTTTCATTTGAATTAATGTAGGTTGATGATCATGCTTTATTGAATTTAACATGGTATCATAGCAAGTATCCATGCCTTCCTCAAAACTCAGAAACTTACATTGATGCACCATAATCCATTGAGTTTCCACATAATTCTTGGAATAATTGCATTGCTCCCTATGGATTCTATCCAGAGAATTCTATCCAGGTGTGATGTACTCAGAGAAAGTGCACATGTCTAAGTGAAGGATGTTTGAGATAAATTAATTGAAATTGAGTTGTGTTGTAGTGTTTTTGCAAGTACATTCAAAGAATTTATGAAGAATTGTTGCTCAATATAACTATGAAATGGATAATTCATCGCCTCTAACTCCCAAAATCCTTACACATTTTAATTACCTTGATTGGAGGGAAGATATGCATATTTCCTTATGCAAAAAAGGTTTGTACAGGATGACCATGGGCAGAGTAGTCGAACCCCAGTAGTATATTGAAAAATTGAAGCATCTGGATAGGCTTGATGAAGTTTTTGGCTACATGTGCATCAACGTATCCAGGGAGTTGTTGTTCCATATTGATGGACTCAATACTCCAAAAGAAGTATGAGACAAGCTCAAATCCTTATTTGGAAAACAATATGAGCATAGGGGCCATATCCTGGAGAATGAGCTAATAGCACTACAACCCAGTAAATTCGAAACTATACAATAGTTTTTCTCAAAATTCAAATCATTGGTCATGCAATGCAAGAAATGCAAGATTGATAAGAATGATGAGCAATTGGTTCTCTCCATACTAAGAAAAATTGGCTCATAATTCTCAATGTTTGTATCTACCTTTCACTCTAGGAGACCACTACTCCTAATTGGTGAATTACATCCCTTAATTCCTTCACAAAGTTTCTAATACAAGAACAAGACAAGCTGATACAGATGGGAGCTCTCAAAGCCTATCCAAATCAATCTCTCTTAGCTGGTGAGACAAGGAATGCGCAATCAAGAAGGAAGCAGAAAGGTAAAGAGAAAATAAACATTGAATTTGAACCTAAAGATGAGTTTGATCCAACATATGAAGGCTCAGTCTCTATGAAGGACAAAAATTAGAGGTATGACAAGGGAAAAATATCTTACTGTAAGAAAGGAAACCATATAGAGAAATATTGTATGAAGAACACCATTGATCAGATGGAAAAAATCCTTGAAAAACACAATATTTCCCTCCCTAAAGGCGCAAGGAAGGATGACTCTGGAGAAAATATGGAATATCATGATGAGTGATGACATGCACTGAAGGCTAATTGCTCAAAATCACATGCCTTCATCATTGATTCAAGAGCCTCCAATCATATGGTTGCATCAAGAGAATCATTCTCTTCATTACAAATTACTGATGGTCCGCGTATTCACATGAGTGATGACACTCAAATTCGAGTTGAAGGAAAGGGTTCAATAAAGTTAAAACATGGAATTTTCAAAGATGTACTCTATGTTCCCTCTTTAGCTGCAAATTTTTTATTTGTATACCAGATGACACATACTGGCCCACCAAAGCAAGTGGTATTTGGTCTTGACTCAGTGGAGATATCAGATATATCAACTGGGAATATTATAGTTAAGGGTGTTGCAAACCATGCCTCCAAGGCATATGAATTCTCACACTTTCTCCCATATTCAGATCTAGTCTAGTCTCAGTTACCATTTGAAATGGGATGTAAAACAACCTACACCTTTTACATATGATAATGTTTCCATTAGTGTTTCATATTCATAATCTGAAGCAGAGGACCCAGTTGAATTAGTTTATGAAATTGAAGATGAATTTCATAGTGATCCAGATCCAAATCTAGTCCCTACTCCCCATCTTAGGCCTAAATGGGCACAAAAGGTTATTGAGGAAGCTGTGAACATGACTGGAGAGCCACCTGACATGAAGAGAACAAGATACTAGTTTCAAAAAGAGAACCTTGCACTATGTCAAGAAAATTCACTTCCTTCAGAGAGGTGAAACAAGATCCCATAGAGATGCTACATGATGGTAAGGACTGATCAACAATTCTACTCACTGAAGAAAAAATTGGATCATGTCACTCTTCCTCCAGAAACAAGAGACAAAGGCAACATTGCTTCTTTTGTCTATCATCAAATTAGAAGAAAATGGAGAGGTTCACATGCACAATCCCAGGATACAAGTGCACAAAAATACCATTACACTACATCACTGCACCACAGAGATGCAAGTTGCAGAAATGTCTTCACAAATTTTTTATTTAAGAAGAAGATATATCTTGATATGAAAGCTTAATCCTAATTTTCTTGCTTATTTGGGGGGGGGGGTGGGTCCCGTGAGTTTTTCCCCATTTCTTGGTGTTATTAAGTAGTTATATTTTTTTGCATTTAGATTGTATAGGTGACCTTTGGTCTTAGTTGTCAGGGCCTAGGTTGTTCAAAGTTGGGATTAAGGGGAGATGTTGGGATTGTTATTAATCCTCCATTTGACCACATAGTATAATTGTCTATTTTCCTATCTTAGTAGGTCTTCATCACTCCACTAGTGCATAGGGGACACACCTAGGGGAAATATGCCACTTACTAAACCTTATTACACGAGTTTAGGTTCCCCAAGGACCAATCCCTATAATTTAGGAACCCACTCTGATTTCCACCAGTAGTCTCCTTCAATTGACCGTGGTAGGTAATCAATTATGTTCAGTTATGCTACAGTTACCATTAGTTAGATCACAATCAGTTATCATAGCACCAATTTGCATGAATTAAGGTAATGTGGGAGCCTTTGTTCACCTATCCTCATCAGTTAACTGATTGTAGACTATGTTAGTTATCTGGAGATGCATTAGTGAGCTCTAGTGATGATTTTCCCACATTGATTTAGCTCCGAAGTTAGTATAGGTTGGTAGATTTGAATCCTATCTTAGGCATTCGAATTCTCCCATATGTATAACCATTGTATTACATATTAATTACTGATTCATGAATATAATCATATTATTTCAATTTTGTCTCTATGTGTGTACAATTTTTCCATGAGTAATTGATTAGTCTATGCTAAATTATTCTCTCTCTTATGCATCCTTCTCTTCTCATTTGAATTCATGCAGGATGATGATCCTATGCTGCATTGAATTTAATAGGGTCAACCATACATCTTTTCAATAATACTTCTGTCTCAACCTTATTTTTGAAATCTTGATAAATATCTCGTGTGGGTAATTGCTTTGTGGTATTCAAACTATATATCTTAGAGAAAGTGTCCGACTTGATGTTAGAGAACACTAATTGGCTAGAATAATTTAAGGTGTTGATAGGTATATCAATGAAATCTATCACCCATTTCACTAGGTCCATGTACGGGAGTACTACTGGGCATGCGGTGATCGTATGAAATCTTGATTTGTTTATTTTTTCATAAATCTCGACATCTTATTTGAATTCATAGAAGTCATCTCCATAGAAAATAACATATATCCTAGCCCAATAAAGACACAATCTATTAGATACTCTTGTGTTGGTATTAGAAAAGAATATGAAGTTAGGGCCAGTATTCCAATGTTTAGCAACAACTTTAGCCCTAGTTCTCTTATCCATATTCTTCTCTAGAATACTGCAAGGTAAAATAAAACATGATTATACATAGAAATTATTTTACCAAGCTTTATGAATTTGTTGAAAAACAATAAAATACCTGTGAGCTGGAAAAAAATGGAGCTTTAAAATATTAAGCCGATGTAAATTTTAGAGGGTAAACATTTTGTAGAGAAAGGAGGGTAAATTTTGAATCGATGCCAACATAATGAATCAAATCAAGGATCTTCTGATCAATTTAAACGTTATATTTTCTCATTAAATGGAATTCAACATGATTTCATACAAATTTATGGAAACATTCAAACTTCGGGTGCTTTTTGAAAATTGGACTCTGAAAATCAGGAGTCAGAAGTCGAAGAAAATATATCAAGAATTTAAGTGAAATTTCCAACTTGGAAATTCCAAAAATCAGAAACAATGGTTGTTCAAAGTCAGAGAGTGTAGGATCAATGACTGAAGGTTTTCCTCCGACTTTCAACTTCCAGAAAGTTAGACTCATAAGGTCAAATTGTAAAAATTACCATTGTTTAATAATAACGACTTCCTCCTTTCAAAAATAAATTGCTAGAGTCGGGATTCGAGAGTCAGAAAAGAAATTATGAACAAAAATTAAAACGTTCTAACTTCGACTTTCGACTTTCTTTGATTTTATAGGACTTTTTATATCAAGCTTAGTTTAGAATCGGACAACTTGTTTTTTTTTATATTTTTTGGTTACTTTTATTAGATTGTTTTTCATTTGATTTAAGATAGGAATCAACTAACTTGACTAATAAAAATAAATACAAATATAGACTTTAAAATCAAATTTAATCTAATGGGGTTTCTCATCTCGCATGAGATGGGATCGTTGTGGCTAAAACAAATGGTGTCTCTCTTGTAGAAACCATTTATTTTTATTAAGCTATATTATTTATTCGAACACTTGAAATATTGGTACTTACATTATCGCTAAATTTTATTACAAAAACACAGATCCACCAATTTTCGAAAAGAAACAGTCCTCAAAGTGAAAGAATTTTAATTCCATACTAACAAATGTCATGATATATTATAGAAACATAGTGGGGTGTATTACAGGTTCTCTTTTAGATGAGAAAAAGTTAGAACAAAATAATTATGAAATCCTATTGGCATTAAGGTAGAATCCCAATATCACAAGCATTGCCTCTACTGCCTACAAGCATCTATAACCTTGACATGTTTTCCTTTTAATCCATCCATATTGTTCTGTCCCCATTCACTATAAACATGAATTCAGAAAATCAATTTTTTAGATACATATCCAAAGGATCATTACCCTGATATGGTAGTCAGATAATGATAATGGCATTCACAAAGACTTACAGAAACTGATCAATTTGGCTTGTGATGAGACCTCGTGTCCTTAAATTTAACACTTTAGAATCATTATCTCGATTTGGTATCCAGATGATGATAGCATCAATAAAAAAGAATTTATGATCATGGTGAGTTTGGCTTGACAACAATACCTAGTCTTGTCCTTTAGTTACCTTTGGTTATTTCCTTAATATTTATTTGGTAGATAAAATGAAAGCTACTACTGTGGCGTGGTAACCAATTGATATAAATATCACTCACTAATTCCTATGGATCATGAATAAGATGACTTGAAAACAATATCCCCTATATTCCAGTGAAAATACAGAATCCATCCCTTGGCTTGGTGACCAACAATGGAAATGTCATTCCAGAAACATTTATGATCATGATAAGTTGGCTCATGATGAGACCCCTTATCTTGCAATCCATCTTTGTTCTTTCTAAGAAAAGTTACTGAATTAAAAGAGAAAGAAATTTGTAAAACTCCTTAAGAGTTAGGAATGATGTAAATGATGTAAATATGTGTCACTTGAAAACTCATTAATTTTGTTAACATCTTCTCATTAAATATTTCTTAATGATTCAATCATTCACTAGGTAAGTCTCAAGAGACCACTCTAGTGTTTGTAATCAAAAAGTACATGGGACCATTTTTTCAGCAATAGTAAATGGCCCTAACCATAATCCCTGGAACTTGTTATGTTCACCTTTTTCTATGTGGTTTGTCCCATTTTAAAATAAGACCACCTACTTGAAATTATCTTTGAGAAGAATTTTTTATTATCAAACCTCTAAGTTTTAAACCTGTGCAGAGAAGCAAAGCATACAGATTCTTTTAATCAAAGTAGAGATCACAACACATCATTCACACATAAACACGGAGATTTACCATGGAAACCCTTAACTGGGAAAAACCAGAAAACCTTCGAACCACCCCTCCTATATTCTCTTCATTTCATTATCAATCGTCACAATACAAAATATAGGTATTCTACAACATCCAAATACCCTAATCTGTTAAACTGGATTAGAAAAAGAATCCAATCCCTTAACCGAGATTAATTTACATATTTTTAGACAAATTCTAAAAATAGGCAAAAACAACTATAAATAGTCATAAAATCTATAAATAGCCAAAAAAATTTGCTCGCTATGCTTGCATCAGAAATGGCCTGTTTTCGTCGAAGGTGATTTTGGGATTGTCGAGCTGCAGCACTGACATGCGCACCTCCCCTCCATACGCACATGCAAAGAATATAACATATACCCAACATTCTCCCACTTGTTGTTTCCTTTGCATAGCAATGAGTCATGTACTCATAAAGTCACAGGTTCAGTGCATCAATGCCCATAGATTCTCTACACCAAGAGAAATTCCCTGTACTAACAGACTTTGTTAATGATTCTACAACATTTTTCACGGTGTCAACCTTCTCCAGCAACACCTTATTGTCTTCAACCATATCTCTCACAAACTGATATTTCACATCAATATTCTTTGTCTTAGTATGATAAGCAGGGTTCTTTTCCAGCAATATTGCACTTTGGCTATCACAATATAACCTTACACATTTCTGTATAAACCCAATACCTGAACATAATCTTTGCAACCACACAGCTTCTTTGCTTGCATGAGTGGTTGCAATGTATTCAGCTTTTGTAGTTGAGAGTGCAACTACAGCTTGTCTCTTGCTCATCCAACTGATAGCTCCTCCAAATAGGTTAAACACATACCCACTTAGCTCCTCAAGGTCTCTAGCCCAGTATGCATCAACAAATCCATGTACATTTATTGCTCTGTCTGGTCCAGGTCTTCCTTGGTAGCAGATTGCATAATTTGTGGTGCCACGCAAATATACGAAGACCCTGTTTACAGCTATCCAATGCTCATTTCCTGGTTTTGACATATATCTGCTCAAAACTCCCACTGCATGAGCAATTTCTTATTAAATTGAGCACATAGATCTGTGGACAAACACACAACTCACAAATTAGATCACACAATTTACTCAACAATTGAAGAATGAAACAGTGCAAAAATGGCTTGCAGTTGTGAATGCTTTCATTAATAAAAAATTAATCGGATAATAATTATAATGAAGTACAATGCATTTAATAGCCACATGAAATTTGAATCCACATGAGGAAATTCAAATTGATAGACTCTACTTCACTGTAGGTAACTAAGACCTTGTCTAAATCACTATCGGAGGACTCAATGGTTAATTGACCTTGTCTAAACCATAACCGGAGTTCATAGGAGCTCTAAAACATAACTCAAGTGTTACATTCAGTGTTGACTAAGTCTAACTGACTATGATGTGAGAAATGCACTCCTCCTAAGTGCAGTCATGTAAACCTAGCGCTAACTGAATGTAGAGGACTAGAACTGAATGTAACTGACTCCTAACTTAGCTTGAATAGTCATTAACTAAATGAAATTGACCTTGGTTGGTTTCAGTACTCCCAGTGGCTCCTAAATTGTAGGGATTGGTCTAGGAGGCTCCTAAAATGATGCAATTAAGTGCAATCAGTGGCAGTAAGCCTCAATTAGTGTTCCCCACACTTTAGTAACTGAACCATGTGCCCCAATTAGGTCAAGTGGACCCAATGGTGCTAATGACTATAAATAGACTGGATGGACTCCCGATTTAGACATGACTCCTGATTTAGACATATGACAAAATTTGGACAAGGGAGGACTAATAATCCTAACACCCCCCCTGAATTCTAACTTGGAAAATCTGTGGGCCCTGGTAACTAAGACCATAGGTCACCCATTACATCAAGTAAAATAAAGTAACTGCTTAATACAAGGAGCTGGGGCAAAAACCACATGGGAAAAAATCCCACCCTTTATCTAAGCAGGTAGAATAAGGTCTCAAGTTTGAAAAACTTGAAAATATGTTGCTGTAATCTTCATCTTTGTGAGGTAGCAAAGCAGCATGCATGGTGTGTTGTGCACAAGTATTCTGGGGCCTGGCATGTAGACTTCTTCTGAATGTAGTGAGACTGAGCCCTTTTCATATAGCATCCTACAGGGAGTCTATTGCATCTCTCTGAAGGAGGTAAGATTGCATGGCATATCGCAAGGGGCTTTCCTTTCTGAGTGTTAGGTGAGTTTCCAGTCATCTTCCTAGCTTCTAGTTTGGAAGTAGGGACTGAATCTAGATCTTAGTCACCCTGAATCTCAATCTCATAAACTAATAAATATCGATCTGCAATACTAGTAGAAGCTGTAAAAGAAGTAGATGCAATGATTTTACCTTCCCTTGCAAGTCGCTGTTGAGAGTGCACTGGTTTTGAAGGAGGCATGAAATGTGAGAACTAATATGCTTTTGAAGCATGATTTTCAGTACCCTTTGCTATGATGCTCCCAGTAGAGATATATGTGATCTCTACTGAGTCAGGACCAAATATCACTCACTTTGGAGATCCAGTATGGCTCATTTGATAGATAGATAACAAGTTTGAATCTAGGGAGGGAACAAATAACACATCTTTGAACCTTCCATGTTCAAGCTTGACAAAGCCCTTCCCTTTTGTTTTGACTTTACTGTTGTTTCCCATATGAATACTAGGACCATAAAAGGACTGAAAAGAAGAGAATGATTCTCTAGATGCAGCCATATGGTTGGAAGCTCTAGAATCAATGAGGAAGACATGTGCTAATGTGCAGCAAGCCTTCAGTGCATGGCCTTTCCTTTTGTATTCTTCATCTTCTTCTTCTTCAGAGTCATTCTTCCTTGCGCTAGCAGGTATAGAAATGTTATGTTTCTTCAAAAGAAGAGCCATTTCAGCAAGTTGTCTTCTCATACAGGATCTTTCTGAATAAAATCCCCTTCCACAATAAGAGGAGAGGACCTTTCCTTTTCCATTCTTCTTGCTTCTCTTCAAACCTGAGGGTTCTTTTGACTGCCCTTTATTCACAGGAGACTCATCCCTTTGCTTCCCTTTGTCATTCACTACCTTATCTCCTCTTGCAACCAGAGCTAGATCTTTGGAAGATCGAATGATCCCCATTTGGATCAATTTATCATTCTCTAAAATAAGAGATTGGATGAAGGCATTAAGAGTGGGAATCTTCCAATTTGCAGTAATGAGCCTTACTGTTTGGAAGGTGGATACAAAGACTGAGTAGTCTGCATTGAGCTTTGTGAGAATGGAAAGGATAAACTGATCTTTATCCTTCTCCACTTTGCATTGCTTCAACTAATATATCAGGTTCTTGAACTTTGTGAAGAATTCATTCAGTGATTCGAAATTGGATGGATTAAGAGTGATCAGATCATTTTCTAGCTGATGGATCCTCATCTCATCCTGGCTATCAAATAAGGATGCAAGCTTGTCCCAAACCTCCTTGGGAGTCTTCAATTCTTGGATGTGGAATCGAAGATCTCTAGAGACCGAGGAGAGCAAGTGTCCATGGGCTTCATCAATTCTGTTCATGTACTTAGCTTTATATTTATCTGAAGCTAGCTTTGCCTCTGTTTCTTTTATGAGTCTGAAGAGCTGCTTGGTGTGGAGCATTAACACCATGTCTTCCTTCCACTGGTGATAGTTGAAGGGAGTGAGAGGCTCCACTGGATGAGCCATTTTGAATGTAGTAAGAAGGACTGAGCTGCTGTAGCGAATGCAGTGAAAATAAAGGGCTACTTGTAGCGAATGCTGTAAGAAAAGCTGATGACCTATCACACAATCAAACATAAAAAGTAAGGTCGACAGTCTGCACTTTTGGAATTTCCTTTTTCACCCAGCATAGTTGATCAAGAAAGCGTGATCAACAATTTCCTAACTTGGGATATTAAGTGGTAAATTCTTTGCTTCTGGTGCAGTACTAGAAGGAGCAATTTGCTCAAAAAAAATGATCACACTGGAGATCTGAGGAGGAGAGGTGTCTTGTTCGTCGAGGCTCTGATACCATATTAAATTGAGCACATAGATCTGTGGACAAACACACAACTCACAAATTAGATCACACAATTTACTCAGCAATTGAAGAATGAAATAGTACAAAATGGCTTGCAGCTATGAATGCTTTCATTATTCAAAAAGTAATCGGATAATGATTACAATAAAGTATAATGGCTTTAATAGCCACATGAAATTCAAATCCACATGAGGAAATTCAAATTGATAGAATCTACTTGACTGTAGGTAACTAAGACCTTGTCTAAATCACTATCGGAGGACTAAATGGTCAACTGACCTTGTCTAAACCATAAACGAAGTTCATCGAAGCTCTAAAACACAACTCAAGTGTTACATTGTGTGTTGACTAAGGATGGCTGACTATGGTAGGTGAGAAATGCACTCCTCCTGAGTGCAGTCATGTAAACATAGCACTAACTGAATGTAGAGGACTAGAACTGAATGTAACTGACTCCTAACTTAGCTTGACTAGTCATTAACTGAACTGAACTGACCTTGCTTGGTTTCGACACTCCTAGTAGCTCCTAAATTGTTGGGATTGGTCTAGGAGGCTCCTAAACTGATGCAATTAAATGCAATCAATGGAAGTAAGCCTCAATTAGTGTTCCCCACACTTTAGTAACTGAACCATGTGCCCCAATTAGGCCAAGTGGACCCAATGGTGCTAATGACTATAAATAGACTAGATGGACTCCTGATTTAGACATGTCTCCTTATTTAGACATATGACCAAATTTGGACAAGGGAGGATTAATAATCCTAACATTTCTAGTCTTGTACAGTCCATTGCATACATCAAACTACCAACTACACTAGCATATGTAACCCGTGACATGTCTTCTTCTTCTTCCTATGTCTTGGGATACTACTCTACAGATAACTTTACACCTACATGAATAGGAACCTTGACTAGCTTACTTTGCTGCATGTTAAATATCTGTAGTACCGTATCAACATATTTTCTTTGATTTAAACTGATCATTTTGTTTGCATGATCTCTCCTTATCTCCATTCCCATAATGAAGTTTGCAGCACCGAGATCTTTCTCTACCCCCTCTACCTTCTAGGTCACCCGGTTTTAGTGGTTTGGGAAAAATATCATGGAGTGCCTATATCTATACGAGCTTGCCCTTTGTCGTATCCCAGAATACCCCAGAGGGTGATGACTGGGTAGAGGAGGAAGGGGGAAGTAAGATGGTTATTTTTAAGTTATCTTTAGTTAGACTAGTTCATTTTATTAATCCTTAATGGTTCATTTAACATTTACACATTGTTCATGAAATTATTTGCAGAAAATACAAACTGAAACTGAAAATGACCTGCAATGGTGGACAAAGGTGACTGGGCTGCACTAACAGTCCTCTGAAACTGAAAATTACTGTCTATTAATCTTAAATTCAACTTCTGTGTGACAGGCCGCACATTTCTGACCAAATCTAGTGAGGGGGCCACGAGATTTTTTCAGAAATGAGCAAGGGGGTCGTACAGAATGCAAAAAACTTCTGCAACCTAAGTTTCTGGGCTAAAGTCGCGCTTATCTGGGGATTAAGTATGCCCTAGGTGCACCTATTTTCTCATTAAGAGCGCCCCAGTCTCACCTTTTTCCTCGATAAGAGTGCCCTACTCCGAAATGGGGTTTTTTGGTGAGACAGAGTCAGATCTGGCAGACAGTAACTGGTATTGCGGTCAATCTGACTTGGTTTGGCCTAGCAGAGGCTTCGGCAGTGGTTAAAACAGGAAATAAATAGGATTTAAGATAGATTTAACATAAGATTCCTGAAAAACTAGGGCAAAAAATTTAGAAAATTTTGGACCAGGGATCCTGTGGGATCGACCTGGTATGGTCGCCAAAGCTGTAGTGAGGATTTCTCCTCACTGTAGGAGCAGGAATGACTCCCTTGTGCCTATAGGGCATAAGGTTAGGTTCCTACTGTTGAAAAACAGGAAAAACAAAATGGAAATGCAAGTAAATAGAACAGTAAATTAAACTAAGCTAATCTAGTGACAGAAACCAGAACTAAACTAAATCATAAGCAAGAGCAGAAAGAAGAAGTGGAAGCTTTGTGAACCCCTCTGCAGAAAACGATTTAGGGTTCCGCCTCCTTAAACACTGCAAAAAAAATCTAATATACAATGGAGAAACCTGCAAAAAATGTTAAATAAAACCTGCAAGAAACAATGGTTAGAAGTGAAAGCAATCTAAATAGCTAAGAAGCAAACACAAAAATACAATTATACCTTCTCTTAGTGGGTAATGAGCCACCATGCCCTAGCTCCTGGAAGCCTCTCTCTCTTGGTTGGGGGAGCAATGGCTCAAATGGGAATGGATGTGGAGAAGAGGGAATGTGGGTGGTTTGAGAGGCAAAGGTCTCAAAGCATCCACGGGCAACATAACAATAGGCCAGGGAGAAGTGTTTTGAGAGTGACCCCCCACCCTCCTTTTATAGCGTTTCCAAGGGGTTTTAAGCCCTTGATCAAGGATTTAGCTCCTTTTTTGGGCCTTTAGCCCCTTTTCCCCTAACTTTAGCCCCTTTTAGGGTTTTATCCTCTTTTTGAGGGCTTTAGCTCCTAGGGGGCTATTTTGGGCTCCTTTTTGGGGTTTTTATCCCTTTTCTTCATCCTTGGGCTCTTTTGGAGGTGTGGGGGTCAAATGGAAGGTCTTATGGAGTGAAATGAGTGTTGTGAGATGGTGTCCTTGGGTGGTGTAGGCCATTGAGAGCTATGTGGGGGATTTTTTGGTTAACAGATTGCCCCCTGATGTGTGAGGGCAGGAGCTCAATGTATGGCCGACGGACATCATAGGATTTGTTGTGTAGAGGTGGTGCTTCCGGGGCTAGGGCATGGTGGATTTTGGTTTTGTATTAATTTGGTTCCCATCAATGGGTGAGATACAATAAATGTGTGACATGTATATGGATGAGGCGGGCATTCCCATTCTCGTGACAATGTCAAAAGAATCATTTGATCTATGCTGTAAAATATAAGAGCTGATCATATACAACTGATGTTACAATGCTGGTTGCCTCTATGTGAGGCTGAATACAATACTGATCTAGTACATTGGACCCATGGCATTCTCATGGAATGCTATATCTTCATGACTCACGGTCTACTGGATCTGATACATAGTTGTGTGGACTCGCTGATTCAGAGTCAGAGTCTCTGCGGTACAAGTATGCTGCATCAATCATAAAGGTATATGGAAGCACTGTTGGGGCTTCTAATCACTATCTCCAACGCAACTCGGAAATCACAAGGGACATAACTTGTTTAGGTCCCTCGAATGGACTCACCAATGTGCTAGAGTCAGGTGACATCCAGGGTCTTCGACCAAGTATTGTGTGGACCA
>LPNX010555681.1:646873-716510 GCA_001517045.1 Pseudotsuga menziesii | reverse complement strand
TGACACCAGGTGGGGGAAAGAGGAAGGGAATTGTATGGACTAGAGATGAGCCCACATAACTCCCAGCTGGTTGCATGTGGGGGTGAGGTTGTGGTTGCAGCTGCGCATAATGTTGTTGCTGCGGGTGATGTTGCAGTTGTTGTTGGCATTGCGGCTGTAGATGATGTTGTGGTTGTGGTTGGGGCTGCGGCTGCGGTTGCTGTTTGGGTGCAGCAATGCTTGATGAGACCATGTACAAGTCCATAGTTTGCTTTTGTGTCAGTGGTGGTGACACAAATGGGAAAGGAGCCATCATGGTGGGATCAGTAAACAACCCAGGGCCCACATTCAATGGTGGGGAAGCTGGTGTGTTTTCAACCACAGTGTTGGTTGCAGGGATGACGTTAGCGTGTGTGGTCACCCCTTGTGGCTCAATGGTGGTGATGGTAGGGATAACATTGACAGGCACTGTTAACCCTTGCGAATCATGGTAGGTGAGCTGGTCAACCATCACAATCTTCCCTTCATGGGGGAAAATCATGAGATGGAAGACATTTGACGCGATGGCTCGCATGGCGTACATGTAACTCCTCCCGAGGAGGAGGTTGTAGTCTAATTGAGCATTGACAAATTCGATGTCAACCAGGACTGTCTTCCCGACTAACGTGATGGGGACATGAGGGAGGATTCCTTGGGATTTAGTGGGATGTCCATCATAAGCTCGCAGAGTTGTGGAGGACGGTTGCATAATTAGTGATCCAAGCTTCTGCCAAACCAAGGTAGACATGACACATGTGGATGCCCCCTCATCCACTATGCATCAGTGCAGAACCAAGTTTCGGATGGACACCGGGATTTGGAAGGCGACATTGGAGGGCATGCACGGCTCTCCATTCTCTGTTTCAAACGTGATTAACTTGGAGTCGGAGGGGCCTACTGCCCCTAGAGAGGCTAGTAAGGATTTCCGCTACGTTGGGCATGTTTTAAGTACCTCAAGAGTGGACATGGCGGTTGGTATTTGGGCCAAATCATCCACAATGCTATAGCTGACTGCATCTCTAGCTGTGGAATTATTGGCAACTCTGTGTATGGGGGGGTATGGGAACGGGGGTAACTGAAGAGGCAGGTTGACTATCTTGGATGTGGATGCTACTGATGAGTCAACAGTTTTGGTGGTGGTACCGTATTGATTCCGTTGAGTTTGCAAGTTGACCTCTTCAGTCGTCATGGCTAGCAGGTGGTGAACACCTATTTCGGCCATGGGTGGTGCCCTCGGAGTGTTGGGATTGGCATGGAAAGGGGGAGAAGTTGCCACCAATCCTTGGACTGGTAGTGGGTTTTGAAGCACCATGGGAGGAGGTCCTTACGGTGCCAGGTTGGGTTGGGCTTGATTGGCAGCATTGGAGGCCTGTTGGGCCTTGTTTTGAATGGCCTGCTTAGCGCGAGCCATGAGGGGACACTCAAATGTGCAATGCCCATAGACATCACAGAGTGTACATGGTTGGTTTGTGCGCAACGAGACGTTGCATCTTGGTGGATTTTGTCGTGGGGAGTTTTGGGCTGGCCGGTTTGCTGCAGCATTGTTGGGAGGGTTCGGTTGTTGACTGCCTCCCTGCGGTTGGTTATTTCCTTGGTTGCGGTGCTAGTTGTTTCTAGCTTGCCCTTGTTGATTGTTGGGGGCAGGCTGGTTGGGACAATTTTATTGTGTGAACAGTTGTCCCAATGGAGAAGGTGGAGTGGGGGCGGGGGCTTGAACTGGTTGCATTGGTGGTGCATAATAGATTTGTGGGGGTGGTGGTGCCAAAAATGTGGGAAGTTGCCCCACATACTGCTGTGTTGGCCAAGCCATGGCCTGAGCCTATTGCGGTGGCACAGGTTTTGCATAGGAAGTTGTTGCCCCGGAGTGAGACATCATTCTAGCATAGTCCGGAGCTTGGTTCTGGTAAGCAACATTAGTAGTGTTGCTTGGTTGTGGTGTAACGGTAGGTGGTGTCAGTCGAGGCTATGGCTATTGGGAGACTGACCCTATGATGCCGTTTGCAGCATGGGATGCCCCCGGTGCATCGCGGTAGGAGGTACTCGGATAGGGAGCATCTGGAATGACAGTGTACATGCATCCAGACTGAGAATAGATCAAGTCAAATTGCTGGGCCTTTAGTATGCCTCTTCTTCAAATTGGGGATGTTCGGATGCGACGTCCTTTGCGATGGGCGGGAGCAAAGTCTTAAGGAACCAATCCAAGAAGATCATATCGTCTAGTTGGATTTTGCATAAGCTACGCCATCGCTGCCACTCATGGATATGGTCAGTTATGTGAGTGGCGGTGCTTTGACAGCATGATAGCAGGATCTCCACCCCCTCATCATATCTGACAGGGAGTTGGAAATACTGTAGGAACATGAAGGCTAAGGAGTTGAAGTCGAGGTACTTGGCTTGTGGAAGCTCGATGTACCATTTAGCCGTGGCACCTGTAAGGGTGCATTGGAACAACCTCAGCCTGATGGAGTCATCTACAATGTTGTTGGATGAGCACCATAGATGGAATGTCATTATGTGGTTTTGGGGACATTCCCCTGCTTTGCCTTCAAACTTCGGGATGTCTGATGGCAGCTTAGTTGGCATGGGTGGCCAGAAAGCTTGGTGGCGGATGGGGTCATTTGTTAATCTAGCCAAATTAGGAAAGTCCAACTGAGCCATGAAGGGAAGATTTGACCCCAAGTTGATGTGGGATGGGGCTGCGATGATGGTGGGTTTTGCAGGTGCATAATGCATTTGCATGGTTGGGGGTGCTTGCGATGGCACCATTGCAGATGGGCCAATGCCCCCAAGTGCTGTGTGGGAGGAGAAATGGGTGGCGGGGGCATTGCCCCCATGTATGAGAGTAGGGGCAATGTAGGTGGCCCATGTATTTCCCCCCTATGTGGCAGGGGGGCAGTGTGTGTGGATGGGCCACTACCCCGGTGTGTTACCACTGGGCCAACTTGGCTGGTCACTATGGGTGGTGGTAGTTGGCTAATGACAGTCTGCATGACTGTGCTTGGGCCACTTGCCAAGTGGGTGATAGGTTGTGATGTGGACATGAGTCCACTTGCTAAGGTTAGGCCGAAAAATGGATCCAATTTTGCACTAGCCATGGGGCTTGATGGTGCGGTGTAGAGGTCTGGTTCAGACTAATATGGGTCTGAATCAGAATCAGAGGTGGTGTGGCCCTCTGATGGTGTGGGAGATCACTGAGAACGGCTTCGACGGTGCCGATCAAGTGTTCCAAATGGTGGTGGTTCGCCTCTTAGGCGTGAGGAAGATCGTGGAGGATCAATTGTGTTCGCTTTTGTGTATGAAACTGCTAGTTATGAGATTTGGACCCCGGTTTCAATAGCTTCCTACTGGCTAAAGGTGGTCTCTCGACCACCAAGACTGCCAGAAGACAATACTTGGCTTGTTCCTCACAGGTACTTCTACTCAATCGGAAGGGGTCATTGCCCATTTCGCTTGGCAATTCCTCTCAGTGGCCAGCTACTTTGGGGTTCCTGTGGTACTCCTCACAATGATTTTCTGGGCAAAGCCCAAGTACTTCCCATAGTTGAAGCAGTCAGGGACTTATGTCCTCAAATATTGCATAATTGATTGAACTTAGTGTAAATTTGGTAAATTTTAAGGCTTACTCAGCATCATGAACTGAGTTGGGTTAATTATTCGGTATCGTGTGTTGGTTTGCTTGTTTTTTCTGGTATTTGGTTGCTGCAATATGGTTTATGAATTCATCATGGTAGATTTCATGTCATGGTTTTGTATGCAAGCATAAACAGAAATTTGTAAGCAAGTACAGTGATTAACCCTAAATGTTTGTTGGCCTAACTAGATGTCTACCTCACATTAATATTCTTCTTCAACCAAGAGAAGGTGATGGGCTCTCAACACAATGTGACTAAGCCTATCCGTAGATCCTCAGGTCACCTCCCAGATGCTAGGTTGGTCAACAGGGAGGACGCTTAGCGCTGTGAGAAGCCCTCCTTCTCTACCCCCTCTATCTTCTAGGTCACCCAATTTTAGTGGTTTGGGAAAATATCATGGAGTGCCTATATCTATACGAGCTTGCCCTTCGTCGTATCCCAAAATACCCCAGAGGGTGATGACTGGGTAGAGGAGGAAGGGGGAAGCAAGATGGTTATTTTTAAGTTATCTTTAGTTAGACTAGTTCATTTTATTAAGCCTTAATGGTTCATTTAACATTTACACATTGTTCATGAAATTATTTGCAGAAAATACAAACTGAAATTGAAAATGACCTGCAATGGTGGACAGAGGCGACTAGGCCACACTAACAGTCCTCTGAAACTGAAAATTAATGTCTATTAATCTTAAATTCAACTTCTATGTGATAGGCCGCACATTTCTGGCCAAATCTAGCGAGGGGGCCGTGAGATTTTTTCAGAAATGAGTGAGGGGGTCGCACAGAATGCAAAAACAGCTGCAACCTGAGTTTTTGGGATAAAGTCGTGCTTATATGGGGATTAAGTGCACCCTGGGCGCACCTGTTTTCTCATTAAGAGCGCCCCAGTCTCACCTTTTGCCCCGATAAGAGTGCCCTACTCCAGAATGGGGTTTTTTTGGTGAGACAGAGTCAGATCTGGCCGACAGTAACTGGTACTGGGGTCAGTCTGACTCGGTTTAGCCTAGCAGAGGCTTCGGTAGTGGTTAAAACAGGAAATAAATAGGATTTAAGATAGATTTAACATAAGATTCCTGAAAAACTAGGGCAAAAAATTTAAAAAAACTTAAAAATGAAAATTTTGGACCAGGGATCCTATGGGATCGACCTAGTATGGTCGCCAAAGTTGTAGTGAGGATTTCTCCTCACTGCAGGAGCAGGAATGACTCCCTTGTGCCTATAGGGTACAAGGGTAGGTTCCTACTGTTGAAAAACAGAAAAAATGAAATGGAAATGCAAGTAAACAAAATAATAAATTAAACTAAGCTAATCTAGTGATAGAAACCAGAACTAAACTAAATCATAAGCAAGAGCATAAAGAAGAAGTGAAATCTTTGTGAACCCCTCTGCAGAAAAGGGGTTAGGGTTCCGCACGGGGACTTCAATTAGTGAACCTCTCACATAGCACGTGCGATCATGGGATATTAAAGAATACCCTTAATTTCAGGAGATATTGACCCAAACTCTTTTTTTTGAAACCCCCTCCCAATACTTAAAACCTCCTCCCCACCCTTTTTTATACCTCAATCCTTATAAACCACCCTACCCACCCCCACCTTAAACCGCTCATCCCCCCAATACCTGCAATATATTGGTTCGATTTTTGATAATTTTAAAACCCACAATATGAACTAACATGATAGGATATTGGTAAACAAGTGAAGCCCCTGTGGGGTTCCGCCTCCTTAAACCCTGCAAAACAAACCTAAGCTACAATGGAGAAACCTGCAAACAATGTTAAATAAAACCTGCAAGAAACAATGGTTAGAAGTGAAAGCAATCTAAATAACTAAGAAGAAAACACAAAAACACAAATATACCTTCTCTTAGTGGGTAATGGGCCACCATGCCCTAGCTCCTGGAAGCCTCTCTCTCTTGGTTGGGGGAGCAATGGCTCAAATGGGAATGGATGTGGAGGAGAGGGAATGTGGGTGGTTTGAGAGGCAAAGGTCTCAAAGCATCCATGGGCAACATAACAATAGGCAAGGGAGAAGTGTTTTGAGAGTGACCCCCCACCCTCCTTTTATAGCTTTTCTAAGGGGTTTTAGGTTTTTAAGCCCTTGGTAAGGGATTTAGCCCCTTTTTTGGGCCTTTAGCCCCTTCTGCCCTAACTTTAGCCCCTTTTAGGGTTTTAGCCCCTTTTTGAGGGCTTTAGCTCCTAGGGGGCTCTTTTGGGCTCTTTTGGGGGTTTTTAGCCCTTTTCTTCATCCTTGGGCTCTTTTGGAGGTGTGGGAGTCAAATGGAAGGTCTTATGGAGTGAAATGAGTGTTGTGAGATGGTGTCCTTGGGTGGTGTAGGCCATTGAGAGCTATGTGGGGGATTTTTGGGTTAACAGGGGCGACCTCTCACAGACAAGGGATCTATGCTATGATTATCCATGGTTTTCCACCTCATCTCTTCTGATAGTAGGGATGATACAATTTCATCAAATTTTAAGGTCGCCTAGATAGCACTACCTTTTGCAACAATTAGGTTGTCCCATGAATCCAGCAATGAACACAATAATGTAATACATTTATCTTCTTCAACCATTTTAATACCAATATAGGTTATCTGACTTACCAGAGTATTGTAGACATTCAAATTCTCTGTTACAGTGTCATTCTCATCCATTATGAGGTGAAACAACTTCTTTTGCAGAAACAACTTGTTCACAAGGGATTTTGATTGATACAAACTCCCTAGTTTTTCCCATATCTTGATTGCACTATCTTCACTAGATACATTCAACAACAAAGAGTCCGATAAGAACAATTGTATTGTACTCCTCTCCCTTCTTTCTAATTTATCCCAATCATCTTGTGATGTTGTAGTGGGTTTCATACCCAAATCCACAGCAATCCACTGTTCTCAATCTACCAGGATATCCTCCATTTTTAGCTTGCATAGCTCAAAATTTTGGTCGTTAAATTTCTTGATCTCAATTCTTGAAGTGCTCGCCATTCTCTTTCAATGCACAAATCAACACTGCAAAGATCCCACTGAACCCAGGTTTATCACAAAACCTGAGATCTATCAACCATGTCAAACCCTTAGCAGCAAAGGCGTCCCCCTGATGCCAAAATTGAGCTCTGATACCACATGTAAGTTTTAAACCTGTGAAGAGAAGCAAAGCATACATATTCTTTTAAGAAAAATATAGATCACAACACATCATTCACACATAAACACAGAGATTTACCCTGGAAACCCTTAATCAGGAAAAACCAGAAAACCTTGGAGCCACCCCTCCTATGTTCTCTTCATTTCATTATGAATCCTCACACTACAAAATATAGGTATTCCGCAACATCCAAATACCCTAATCCGTTCACCCAGATTAGAAGGTGCTTTTGGGATCACCGAGCTGCAGCGCTGACATAAGCACCTCCCCTCCATACGCACATGCAAAGAATATAACATATACCCAACAAAACCATCATTTTAGTAACTATTGATGTTGAATGAATTTATTCTTTTATCTTCCTCTTTCTTTTTCTAACTGAAGTAAGTCATTTATTTTGAGTTCTAATGGATAACATTCATCATCTTGTACAGGATCAAACTAGTTGAAGTGAAGGTAAAGCTAAATTATTTGGTAACGTAGCTTCTTTTCCATAAACTAGGAAACATGGTGAAATGTCAATGGCAGCTTTAGGTGTTCATCTGTCATCCCACAAAGCATTGATTAATTGGGTGTGCTTGTTTTTATGAGTGCTTTCTATAGCTATTTTTAGAATGTTTTTTGAGATTCTTATTAGTGTATTCAGCTAACCCATTCCCTTGGGGATAATAATTAGTTGAGTACTTGATTTTAATGCCCTTATCTAATGAAAATTGAGTAAGGTCCACCAAAGAAAAATATGAAGCATTTTCAAAGACTAAACTTCCAGGAACATCAAACCTGATTATAATATTGATTTCAAGGAGCGAAATCACCTGATTTGTGTTGATTACTTTTTAAAAAAGTTCTTCCAACCATCTTGTAAAATAATCATTGGAAGTAAGAATGTACTTATGTTGCATGGAAGATGGAGGATTGGTTGGGCCAATGGTATCTAAACCCCAATGTTTAAAAGGAGCTTCCACAACAATTGGTTGTAGAGGGACTGTAGGTGTTTTAACCCTTCCAGGAAATTTTTGACAGTCCTCACATTTATGAGCGAAGGCATGGGAATATTTGAATAGGGTATGCCAATAGTATCCTTCCTTTGTGATTTTATGCGTTGTGGTTTCACCCCCAAAGTGACCTCCAATAAGACCTGCATGTATTTCTTTTAATATTCTTAGGGTATCATCTTTCTCTACACATCTTAATAATATACCATCAAAATTATTTATGTAAAGGACATTGTTAATAAGTTGGTATGGAGAATCTTTGACCCTAATAGGTGTTCTCTTTCTAAATTCAATGGTTTGATAAGAATACACGTTAATTAACATAAATTTAATATCATTATACCAAGATTCTACAATGTCGGAGAGAAGAAATATTTGACCTTCTTTTGACTTTTCTTCGTTAACCAATTCTGCTCCCTCATCATTTTGCAAACTTTATGCATAAGATGCTAATTTAAATAACCCTTCCTCACTGAAAATTTTAGTAGGATAAATATCCAGGTCATATTCTTGTAGTGCAATGACCCAATGGGCACGTTTCTACACTTATTATTTATGGATTAACACATTCCTTACCACTGAGTAAGGGACAATAACCTTAGTCCGAGACTTTAGGAGGTAAGATCTGAACTGTTTGATTGTCTTGTACACAACATAGGCTTTTTTTTTTCTGCCTGTAGGTAGTTCATCTTAGCCACTTTTTAAGTAGAACTCATAAAATGTATTGGAATTTAATTACCTTGAGGATTATGTTGAGTCACTACTGAGTCGGAAGCAAAATCATATAGGATAAAATATTTTGAAAAATATGGAGACATCAAAGCAAGAGCTTCAACAATAGCTTCTCTAATCTTACAAAAGGATTTTTTTATCATCATTCTATTTAAACACTACATCCTTTTTGTATCATATCATTTAAAATTTTGACAATATGGGAAAATCTAGGAATAAATATCCTTACAAAGTTCATTTTCCCTAAAAGCGATTGCACATAATTTTTAGATCTAGGGAAATTTATTTGGGATATTACTTGAGTCCTTTTGGGATCTATCATAATACCATATTTATAAACGATGAACCCTAACAACTTACCCTCAATCACAGTGATTTTTTTTTTAGGATTGAGTGAAATGCCATATTTTTAACACCTTTATAATACTTGTCTTAACTGTGACAAATGATCATGCCTCTTTTTTGAGAAAATAGTTACATCATCAAGATAAACTACTACATATTTTTTAAATAAACCTCTTAATGCAATGCCCATAGCTCTTTGAAAACTAGAACCTACATTTATTAATCCAAAATACATATTTCTATATGCAAGCATGCCCCATGGTGTTTTGAAAGTAGTTTTGAGTTAATCGGTATGAGAGAATAGAACTTGATTGTTACTAGAAAATCCATTCAATAATGAAAACATTTCAGATCCATAAACTTTTTGTAAAATTTGTTCCATTGGAAGTACTGGGTAATTATATTTTTCATATGCCTTATTTAGATTTAGAAAATCAACAGAGTCTAATATCACCATTTTTCTTTTTTACTAGGACTATATTGGCTATCCATTGAGTGTGTCTAACTGGAAATATTATTCTAGATGATAAAATTTTATCCAATTATTTCGTGGTTGATGGTTCAAGGTTAGTATGCATCTTCCTGAGTCTATGTTGGTAAGGTTTGACATCTGATTCCATGGGTATATTTTGTTGAATGATGTTAGTATCAAATGTTTTCAAAACATCATATGTCCATGCAAACACATCTTTATATTCTTTAAATAATTTGATGAAAACATTTCTCTCAGTAGGTGTGCATTCATTTCCCGAGTTGATATTTTGAGGATTTTGTTCAACCCCTAGATTCATTATTTGATAATTCATACAAGAACTATTTGTTTTACAATTTGTCACTTTTTTTTAACTTATCTTGTAGATCATAAAATTTCCCCAACCTAATAATTTATCTAGGAATTAAAACATTAGGCCTAGATGAGGTCAGAATGTTTGGAGTTTTTGTTAATGTTTGATCATGATTTTTTTCATCAACAACTAAATATTTGAAAGTGACATTTGCAGTGAGGAAATTGAAAATATCTTGATCATCCTTGATTACTTCCCATTTTTTATATTATCAGGAATAGAAGGTTTGTATATTACTTCAACAGAGAAAGCATCTGGTGTGAAACCCTCTACAGACATCAATTTAGAGGCAACATTGGGTAATAGGCTTGTGTCAAAATTTTGGGATCTAGGTACAGAGTTTATATTAAAATCTTCAAAATTGTTAATCAAATCCCATGAATCCCTCTGATAATTCTTTATATGTCCAACGACACCGTGAATTGTGTTTCTTATTTTTCTAACAATAATCTCAGAATCTCCAAAAATTTTAATAACTTTAACCTTCGAATCAATTTCTTTTCTGAGATATTGAATTAGAACTTCATATTCAGCCTTGTTGTTTGTGCATTCAAATTCCATAAGAAAGGATATCATAGTTTTATTTCCCTCTGGATAAATTTGGACACAGCCATCTCTAGATCCATGTTTTGATTTAGAACCATCAAAAAGTAGAGTCTGACAAGTTTTATCTAGCGTAAAGTTGGTGTTGACATTATAGACATTATGTAGCATGGATTGTTTAGAATCTATCTGAGAAAAGTTTAATATTTCTGATTGACATTTAGATTGAGTAAAAAGAGACTTATCAGCGGGAAAATTTCCAAAAAATATGTCCATAGAGTAATTTCCAAGAATAGTATTTATTGTGATCGAAGGCTCACCAGGATCATCAAGATATGTAATGACTTGTTTTATGTACGATTTTCTTTTAACTTTTATTTTGTTATACTTTCCCTAATACGGTAACCATAAGTGTAACCAATTTGTTTCAAAATATCCTTTTATTTTTTTAAATTGGTCTCGACTCAACCACATCCCATAGTCTTTGGGGACATCTGCTACAACAATATCAATAGTTTGATGTATCCTAGGGTCATAGAAAAGTCTAATCATGACATTTTTTAATTCAACTACAACCTTTACTCTATACATGTCCAATTTCATTATGTTTGTAGGTGAAGGCTATATTTTTATATTGTGCTTTTGGTATATAGATAATGGCATTACATTTGAACATGCACTAGAATCAACCATGCAATTGTGGCCATTGATATTGAAGATATCAAATTATAACATGAATGGTGGTGTTTTCATCTTCTTTCCCGTGAAGGATGTAACAAGTGATTGTTGAGTTCTTTCTCGACCAAGCTATTCTAATATGTTGTGTCCAACAATTTTATTTTCTATAGGGGATGTGCCGTTTTCAATTTTATCCTTGATCTGAGTAATTTTCAATAATTCAAATATAGATATATTATCTTTACATTTCTTAAAATATTCTACAGGGTCAAAATCTAGGTCAAACGTTACATTATATTTTTGAGGTGTTGTCTTGTTATCTGCAAATGCATTCTTTGTAGTGTTCGAAGTGGAAGTATTATATCATGTTAATTGTCCCTTCCCGTGGGTCTTATAGGGATGTTAAACCACATAAATAGTTTCTTTGTTGTCTCCTTCATCATATCTAGGAATTTTTGAGAAATGATTTAGAGAGTGGGTATTGGAATCTTTGGGTTCATTGTCATCTAACCCAATGTTTTCACTGAAATTATTACCTAAGATTTTTTAGGGAGGTTGTAGTCCTAAAAGTATATATTTTATTACAAAAACTACATTGTTAGTATTCATCCCTTCAAAACGAGGAATCGGTTGGTTTTAAGGTTGGTGATAAGGTCATTTCTTCTAAGTATATATGAAATAACATGCTCTATTGGATGGGACTTTAGTAGAATATTTTTTTAGGTCCACTACTTCATTGGATACCTTCTAAAGAACCTTTTTTAGATTTTCAAAATCAAAATCACTTTGTTCTTTCTTAGGCGGGTTATTTTTAGTTAGAAGATTATATTTTTTTCAAGAAGTACTAGGTTGATCAGTGTTAACATTAGGCCTATATATAAGGCTTAGAATATATTTCTCTACCAATATAGATTCATCTAAGGCTTGTTGTGAAGTTGGTTTACGTGATATTTTCACCCACATGGCTAAGGGAGTTGGTAGGGATTTTACATAATAGGCTACCAAAAGGTTTTCTAAAGACATTGATTCAACGACAATCTCATTCTTAAAATCCTTAATCCTTTCTTTGTTTTTCATTTTCATTGTAGATAATTCCATTAATAAATATCCTAGTTTTTTATCATCGCCAGAATTTTCTAAAAATAATTTATCAAATTGACTCTAGGAAGTTATTGTTCATGGTTGAAGAGATAAATACTAGGTTGAGGTTTTTCCTTCAAAGTTGTAAGGAAACAATCAACATACGACATCTTCATGTATCACATTTTGTAAGTAAATTTCTAGCATAAATTTTTTTATTTCATCATCAGTTGGTTTCCTAACATTTGGATCAAAATTAGGCAATAATTTCTCAGTATTTTAGGTAATAGGTGTCACACACCTGGAACGGATATAGTGTCTTGATCCAACCAGGGAATATTTTGATTTTGATCGATCTGTCGAGGACTTTCTTCTTCCTTAGATACCTCATATGAACTAGAGTTATGATGCTCATAGAAATCACTTCTAGAATTATGTCCATGTGGAGTACTAGGTGGAGAACCAGGTGGTGATGGTGGTTGGCATGATCCTCTTATTTCTAGATTAAATTTGAAAAGCAAAAAGTTGGGATCTACAGGGAAATCAGAATATGATCGGCCTGTCAAGATTTCATGTAGGGGTTGGATGGGAGCATTGTAATGAGCTAAGTATTGGGATTCAAGGTTGATATAAAACCTTGCAATGCATATTTCGGTATCATTTATAGAATCACTAAAACGATGGTTGAATCATTCAAAAAAAACTTGGGTTCTGGTACATCTTTCAAAGGTCTGTTGTGTGTTCTTAGCTAGAGGATGAAGAGTTGATTTTCAAATTGAGGCATGAGAAAAGCGGGGACACCTAAATAATTTGTGGATTATGGAGGTGGGGTAACAATGTTTTTGGGTTGTTAAATTGTAGCAGTGGCATAAGTAACTAATGGGTTTGCACAACTGCAAGTAGAAATTGGGAAACGTGGAGGATTTTTCCTTTTATGTTTCAAACCCATTAACTAATTTTAGGCCCTCCTTATAGAACCATTTGTTGACGCCCAAAATAGGTTCAAGCATCAACACAAATTTATATGACCCAATCTAGGAACTTTAGAAGATTTCCTCAAAAAACTCCCTATTTCCTAGTCGTTTGGAATGATCGCTACCGACGGATTTAAGCTTCCGTTAGCTTAAGGTTTTTCTCTTATAAAGATACTTATGTAGTTTGTGTATGTTTTCATAATCGTTCATTCTAATCAGACACAATCATATGGATAAACCCATGTGAATTCATATTATTAGTTCATTATAATAGAAAATTATAGAAATAATGCTAAGATTCAAGATAATCTTAACCAGTGAAAAGGAAAATCAAATGGAATATAGATAACAATAAACAAAACTTTATTAGATAATAGTTGAATCATTACATGTAAAAAAATATGCCCGTTACATTACCCATCCTATAAAATAGTACATACTTGGTTATAATAGGACAAAGTTATGCAATTATGTACAACAAATCACAACACTCCTTCTCCAGCCAAAATTTTCTCCTATTCCTAAAAGATCCCCCCGCTCTAACCCTTAAAGGTTTTTTTCTTAAATACAATATTGGATATCATAACATTAGTGTAGAACTTCAGTTAACTTATACATCTACTAAGGCTTGAAATACCCATATCCATAAACAAAGTTTTTCCACTTCAAGTGGACATCTAACATATCAATGATATCTGAATAGCTCTCCTGCTCTAACTTAAGTTGAGTTTCACATAATAGAAATCTTATTTTGTTGAACCGGATTCTAGACCAACTATCAAGGAATCCTTGTAAACTAATATGAAGTTGAGCTAGACCAGTGATAAATAGTCTAAATGAGGAAACATCTTTTTCAAATAGATTTTGGATTGTAGATATTGATTGTTCTCTTTGATATTCAACTACAGATATATGTATATTGGTTGGGTCTGAATGAGCGATTTCACCAAATACTAGCATGCCAAGCATCTCCATAAGTTCATTTATTAACAGCCAGTGTCTTGCATAGATTTTTTTGACCTTTAGTAATTTAAAGTTGCTTGACACTATCACATACCATTTCCTGTGATTTTATCAATATCGCGACTTTTTCAATGTTTAATGAGTCAAGTCGTGGTAAGTCTTAAGGAGAACCTTGGATATGTTTTTTCCACTCACGCAGCTAATCAAAATCTAGATATGTTGTATTTATCCTTCTTACATGATCAAATAGTAAATCCGAAAGACGTTCAAAATTGTTATAATCTTCTTGTATTTGATTAACCCCTTGAAAAATTGAAATCTGAGTTTTCTTAAAACTTTCATTGTGGGTAATTTCTTCATTTTTTAAATCCTGTATAGCTATTTTTAAAAATATAGAAGAGGATTGATATTATTTATGCTCTTATAAATTAGCCTTAATATTGTATAAATAGTAGATCAATGCTATGATCAATGTTGTTAAGAAGAAGCATAGGAAATAGATCTTGCTACTAAGAATTCTCACAAGCATACACAGGAAAAATAGAGAGAAGAAAAAAGACTGAATCACATGAATGAAGAGATGAATATTGGTGTGTGTCATTCCATTGAATAATGATGAATAATAGTGTACATAAATAGTACATCCCTCTTAGGAAAATCAAGTTGTATGGAGACAAACCATAAAGATCAAAAAGGTTGACTTACCAAAATATATAAAACCCCCATAGGTGGCTAAAGCACTTCCCAAATCTATCAAGGACCTCACGGGTTGGAAAAATCATGAGTGAGTTTTCAAGGAGATGGAAAAAACATGCTAATCCTAGAAAATGGAGGAAAATTCATAAGGATGGGTTGGAAACAAAAGCACCTAGTTTCCTTGTTTGACTAGCTTTACCTTATCTATAGAAAAGCAGAAAAAGAAGAATAAAGCAGAATCTCCTGTAAAGTGTTGTATACTAATTCTGGATGGTCAAAAGGTGATCAAGATCAACCCGGAATTAGAAATAAATAATTCCTAGGATATAGATGGCATGTATTGACTTTAAGGTGCAAGTGGATGCCAACTAATTAAGCTAGTGGGTGAATAATTAATCAAATAATGATTAATTAATTTATCCTAAGTTATGAGTGGGTTTAATATATTCCAACACCCCCTATAATTTTGAATTTATGGTGGTATGACAAAAAAATATAGTTGCATATAGGGCCTAGCAACAAGGCTATGGTCACCCTTTAACAATTATTATGTCCAAAAAAGTGAGGAAAGAGGCAAAACCACATGGGGAAAATCCTCCCTCAAGAAAGGACAAGGCACAAAATTTTGAAATAATATGTCTTCAACATATCCTTATATTCACTTGAATGAACTGATTGAATTGCTTCTGGATGGAAGACTTGTTGAAGAAATCATGAACTCCATGATCATGTGCTAGAGTGTAGAACCTGCAAGAAGGAAGAGGAGAGACTCCTTGTAACTCATCATATGATGAAGTAGTAGCATTAAATGAATGATTCATGCTTCTGTCAAACTCTGATCTGAAAACATAATCTGAAATGGAAAATATATCTATGCATACTCCTTCCCAAAGAGTACAAAAATTAAGACAATTTATTTCACACCCAATTCCCTGAATAACTACAAAATTGTGATGTGAATCACATGTCAATATTCCAATATGATGTAGCACCTGTATAGATATTATATGAGGCTGATAAAATATGATATATCAGAAATATTGGTATATCGAACAACAATGACAATGGCTTTAGTGGCTCCATGAGGATATAGAGCTAGACTAGGAAAATTATGAGCAACTGGGGAAAACTGATAGGTGTAAAAATCTGAATGATGGATGGGAATAAGATCTGAACCATAAGTTTTTAGAACAGATCCAAACATGTTTAATAACATTCCAAATATTACTATGATGATGACCACACATCAGGACTCCACTCATGCAACAGAAGGTTGCTGATTAGCAAGAAGCATTGGAAATCGCTATGAAGCTCGAAACAGCTCCTGTCGAAGATAACTCTGGGATAGCCCAAATACAAGCACAGTTAGCAGAAATGGCTTTGGAGCTTCACGACATGAAGAAAGGGAAATCTACTCATGAATAGGTGTGGTGTACATGATGCAAGACAGAAGGTCACGATAGAGAATAGCGCCCTGCAGTAAGAAATTATCTGAATACTGGTGCACCAAACCCGTTTAACCCTACGGTCCTATATTGTGAGATTTGTAGAAAAAATGGTCAGCATCGACCTGAAGATTGCTACCTGCTGCAGAGATATGTTCAAGTTCCTAAGAATCCCTACTGCAAGTTCTGTAAGTCAGTTGAACACAACGAAGACGAGTGTCACAGCTTCGATCTCATGAGAGAGCGCACCTATGATGCTTATAGGGTACAACCTGATGCACAAGGAAATGATGGATATGGTTACCGTGGTAGTACATCAGGTCGAGGTAATTTCAGAGGTCAAGGTCGTGGTGGTATTCCTGGAAGAGGTCGAGGCCAAGTAATTTTATACAACTGTAATCAGGCAGGACATGTATCTAGAGACTGTTAGAACCCAACTATGACATGTCGATATTGCAGAGCAGTCGATCATGTGATTGAGCAATGTCCACAGTTGATAGCCAAGATACAAGAAAGAAATGGAACTCCTACTCAGAATGTTCAGATGATTGCTGTAGAGAAAAGATCTGTCCCAGTCGTTAACGTTGTTACAAGGAGTGGAGCTACGACGCAAGTGCAGAATAAGGAGAAACAGTTTGATGAGGCTTGGGTCTGCAAGACCCCAGAGAAAATTCCTGTCTTTGATGTTGAAAGAGAAAAAGGCACATTTATGGAAGCCAAAAAATACTTTGCTGATTCAAAAACATCAGTAGCAACTACGCAACAACAGTTACAGTCTCAAGAAGCTTCGCCAGCTCAAGTAAGTACCCTAACATCATTTTTACAGAGCTGTATGAAGTTATTAAGAAATCATAATGCTTTAAATGAGTTACAGAAATTTATTCAGTCTTGCGAACCTCAGCGAAGCTCTGATAGAGGGAAAAATGTTAATAGAGTTAGAAGTACTGGAAGAGAGATGAGGTTGCATGCTCAGATAGGAGAGTATGACATGACTGATATTATTTTAAACCTAGGATCAGAAGTGAATGTCCTAACTAGGCAGACATGGGAACAAATGGGAAGACCTACGCTTGAATGGTCCCCTATACAGTCGAGATTAGCCAACCAGCAGAAGATTATGCCCTTGGGAAGACTCCCTAGTGTACCAGTAGACATTGATGGAGTCAGTACCTTAGCAGATTTTGAAGTCATTGAAATAATCGATGATAGTAACCCCTATCCAGCATTGCTAGGAATTCAATGGCAAATAGAAAATGATACAGTAATCAACCTGAAAAATAGACAGATGACTTTTGAAGGAAAAGGCTTGAGAGTCATAGTTCCATTGGACCCTTCTCAAGGAGAAAGGTATACAGATCCAGTCAAACATGAAGATCAGGATGTTTTAGATCATATTTACAACATCACATCCAAAGAATAATACTATGTTAACCCTACTACTGAAGGCATATTGGATTGGAAGTGTGACAGTTCTTGCATGGCTGATTCAGACGAAGGCCTAGAGAATTGGCAGAACAGACTTTATGAACTACATGGACATCGATGTGCAAGAGTTACCAAGTCTATCATATGGGTTGGCTCACAGACAAAGATCTTTCCTACTTTTGATGGCTTGACAGACCCTGAAGATTTTATTACACAATTCTCAGAGCAAGTACCAGATTCAAAGAAAATGGAAACCCTAGCTTCAGCATTCAGAGTCGCAGCTGCCAGATGGTGGAATGGTCATAAAAAGCATATCCATAGTTTGAGATCTTGTCAAAATTTTCCTCGCCTAAGATTCATGGATCAACCTCAGGAGGTGCGAAGCAGATTTAATGGTAAGACTAACCCTCAGAAACATTTGAAACAGTTTTATGAAGCATGGAAGAATGTACCTTGTGAAGAATGGGTACATAGGTTTGTACACACTCTGGAACCTATAGCAAAGAACTGGTATGCGGAGGTTGAGCTTCGCCATGGTACTGTAAGTTTGGATAACCTTGTTGATAGTTTTGTGCTTACATTTTCTATTAATGAGGATTACCCTGCTTTGGACGCAGCTATAAGGCTGATCCATACTAAGGTGTTTGATGATAAAGAAATAGCTGAGTACCAACCTGATTGGAAGGAACAAGAAGCTAATGCAGTAGAATGTTAAAACCTCGCCATTGATGAAGATGACGACCCATGCAACATTAATATTCCTGAGTCGAAAGGACACTATGAAGTACATGGACCAGCAGTCGAAGCACCTGAAGTAACTCAGCCCTTGAAGACAAGGAAAGTAAACATTGGATCAAAAGAACTACGTAAGTACGCTACCATTGGAGATTATTGGGATGAAGAAATGGTCAGAAAAGTGACTGAACTCCTCCATGAGTATCAGGATTTATTTTTGATGAAGTTCTCAGAAATGAAAGGTATCCTTGGTGATATCGGAGTGATAAAAATCCCTTTGAAACCTGATGCGAAGCCTGTGAAGCAGTGCCCTTATAGGCTGAATCCCAAGTATAAAGAAAAATTCAAGATATAGTTAGATAAGATGATCGCTGCAGGAATCATTGAGCCTGTTGAAGAGTTTGAATGGGTCAGCCCTATGGTGGTACAAGAAAAGAAGACCAAGGGAGAAATCAGAATCTGTGTTGATCTGAGGAAGCTGAATGATGCCTATCTACATGATCCATTTCCTACTCCCTTCACAGATGAAGTTTTAGACAATGTCGGAGGTCAAGAAGTGTATTCTTTCACTGATGGATTTTCAGGTTACCATTAGATCAGAATTGCTCCAGAGGATCGACATAAAACAACCTTCACTACAAAAATGGGATCTTTTCAGTACACTGTTATGCCTTTTGGATTGAAGAATGCACCTGCTATGTTTTCCAGAGTAGTCATATCTGCATTTAAGGAATTTATTCACAAGTGTTTATAAGTTTACTTCAATGATTGGACTATCTTTGGTTTATTAAAAGAACATATAGCCAGTCTAAGACTTATGCTGGACAAGTGCAGACAGCATCAGATTTCATTGAACCTCAAGAAGTGTATCTTTTGTGCACCTTTTGGAATTCTGTTAGGTCACATTGTATGCAAGCAAGGATTGATGGTGGATCCTGCAAAGATAGCCATTATTGTGAACTTACCCCCTCCAAAGTATGTTAATCAACTTCGCACTACGCTTGGTCATACTGGATATTACAGGAAATTCATTAAAGGATATGCTCAAATTACAGCCCCTATGGAAAAGAAATTGAAGAAAGATATTAAGTTTGAATGGACACCTGAATGTCAGGAAAGCTTGGACATTCTGAAAGAAAAGATGGCAATAGCCCCTATCTTAGTATTCCCTGACTGAAATAAGGAGTTTCATGTTCATGTCGATGCATCCTCCATTGCTTTAGGAATAGTATTGGCTTAGTCAGGTGAAGGTAATATTGATCACCCTATTGCTTTTGCAAGTAGAAAATTGTCCACAACAGAAAAGAACTATACTACGACAGAACGAGAAGGTTTAGTCGTGGTTTATGCTTTGCAGAAGTTTCGACATTATTTGTTAGGATCGCATTTTAAGATGTTCACTGACCATTCTGCTTTGAAGTATTTGGTTAACAAGCCTGTGTTAGGTGGAATAATATGCATATGGCTGATTTTGTTTCAGGAGTATGACTTTGAGATCATAGTTAAGCCAGGAAGACTTCACTTGGGGCCTGACCACTTGTCGAGGCTTGAATCAGGAGAAGAACCCACTAGCTTGGACGAAGGTCTTCCTGATGCCCAGTTGTTTGCCATCCAGATGGTTGATGACTATTTTCAGGATATTGTTCAGTACTTGTCTACAAGATTCTTGAGCATGCTCTGATGAAGGTTTGTAATGTTAACAGAAATGATTGGGACCTCAGAATTCCAACAGTATTATGGGCTTATAGAGCCACTTGCAAGAAGCTGACAGGCCATACACCTTTTAGGCTGGTCTATGGACAAGAAGCAGTTATGCCCATGGAGTACATTGTTCCTAGCCTCTGAATATATGCCTTCACAGAGATGGATGATCCAGCTATGTTGAATGAAAGGCTAGTGAAGATACTGGAACTAGAAGAAGACAGATTCATTGCAGGTTTCCAGCAGCAAGTGCAGAAAGCCAGAGAAAAAGCATGGCATGATAGACACATTAAGAAGAAGCATTTCTAGAATGGTGATCTTTTGCTCTTGTACGACAGTAAGTTCATGAATTTCCCAGGTAAATTAAAGACACATTGGAAAGGACCATACATAGTTCAGAAAGTTACTGATGGTGGTGCAGTTCAGTTAGCTAAATTGAATGGAGAAAATTTTTCCCTCCATGGTGAATGGAAGCATATTAAAGAAGTACAGGGACTAGCTTGTACCCCCTGATCAAAAGTAATAGCAAGAGGTAAAGTCTAAGTACTAAGAACAGTTGAAATTGGGTACTAGACTATAATGAAGTTGTTCTCAGAGAAGATTTGGCAGACTGAGGAAGTGTCGAAGGTGGGGATGGAAAATTCTGTCGTGGGTCAAAGTTTGAAGTTCTGTTGAAGCTGGTGTCAGGATGTGTCGAAGGTCCTTATTACAGCGAAGCATCTTCAGCAACATTGCAGGAGATCGTCAAGAAGGAGCAAGCAGCCGAAGATATCATGCGCAGCCTTAACAAGCAGTTCACTAGCTTCGCCAACAAGATTCTCCCACTAGAAAAGCAGCAGAGTGCCCCGGAATGGGACATTGGTGAGTCTTAGGGGCTTGTTGGGGCACGGACCTTGAAGGTCCTTAATTTCGACAACTCCGTGGTTTTGGTGCGAAGCTTGTAAGTGGAGTTACGGCCCAAAATAGTCTTAGGGGTGTCGGGGTTGGGTCGAACACCCTCTTTTTGTAATTAACCCATGGTTTGAACTCATGGTTTTTAAGCCCATGGTTTAAACACATGGTATTGTAATAGTGCACTTGTATAAATAGGCACTTATGTAAAGGAGTTAGAGTTGTTGTGGTTGTTGTCGTTGTTATGATGATGATATTTTGATGCGAAGCTAAGGCCTGTTTTAGGGTTTAAGGTTAAGTCCCAGCTGTGTGCATGGATGACCTCTGTACCTGAGTGTGCAGAGGGTTTTGTAAGAAAGGATCTGCAGCTGAGTGCGTAGGGATCTGTAGCTGAGTGCGCAGATCAGAACTGTTGTTTGTAAAGAGTTGAATAAAACACAATTATGATCTCTGCGCACTTAGCTGCAGATCCTTTCTTACAATACCCTCTGTGCACTCAGTTGCAGAGGTCGTCCATGCACACAGCTGTGATTTAACCTTAAACCCTAAAACAGGCCTTAGCTTCGCATCAAAATATCATCATCATAACAACGACAACAACCACAACAACTCTAACTCCTTTACATAAGTGCCTATTTATATAAGTGCACTATTACAATACCATGTGTTTAAACCATGGGATTAAAAACCATGAGTTCAAACCATGGGTTAATTACAAAAAGAGGGGGTTCGACCCAACCCCGACACCCCTAAGACTATTTTGGGCCGCAACTCCGCTTATAAGCTTCGCACCAAAACCGTGGAGTTGCCAAAATTAAGGACCTTCAAGGTCTGCGCCCCAACAGATGGGAATAAGATCTGAACCATAAGTTTTTAGAATAGATCCAAACATTTTTAATAACATTCCAAATATTACTAAGAACATGGATAACCATCCACTTAAATATAGGAAATACTTCAAACCATGTAAGATAAATATCACTACATAAGAGACCAATGAGGAATCAAATAGTGAACTTGGGATTTGTATAGTCTTAGGATTATTGAGAGGTATGTTAGGTGGTATGGATGGTTGTATTATATGTGTTATGAAATTCATATCAGCCTGCAAACAATCTTCTAAATCAGATATACAAGCTTGTGAGCAAGAGCTGCTCAAAGACAAGTCAATATCTAGTGAAAAATCACAATTTTTGGGAGATGAATCTAGTAGACTAAGAGAAGGATCATCAAAGAAAGGATATGATATATCAGATACTAAATATATATCAGAGATATGAGTAAAGGAGAGAACTCTGGCACTTAAAGCATAAGTTATATCACCTTGGAACTGCGTAGTTTGACATTGTTCTGACTCAATCAATAGGCTTTTCTAGTTCTTCTGGAACTTCGATCTTGTGCTTCTCAAGAAGCTGAGACATAATGTCCATATTATTCTTGAAACACTTATTCTTTGAATGAAAACCTTTCTGCAATAATAACACTTGTATTTCCTCCCTTTCTTCTTAACTTTCTTCATTAAATCTTCATAAGAATCTTCATCTTCAATTTCTGACTTTGGCTTCTTCACAATTTGCTTTTCTCTGGATTTGAAATTCTTTTTCCTTGAACCAAAAGAGCATGATCCTTGCACTTGGGAGAATTAAGAACACCCATATGGATCAATTTATCTTTCTCCTTTGTTAGTGATTCAAGAAAAGAATTTAAAGAAGGCATTTTCCACTTAGGAACAACAAGCCTAGTAGCATGAAAAGTAGACACAAAAACTGAGTAATCAGGACCCAATTTTGAAATAATGGAAAGGATTAATTGATCATATTCTTTCTAAATACAAAATTTCTTGAGCATTATAATAGGTGACTTGAACTTGGTGAAGAAACCCTCAAGAGATTCGAAATTGATTGGACTCAGAGAGAATAACTCAATCTCCAATTGAGGCGCTCTTAGCTCTTCTTGAACTCCAAAGAGAGACTCCAATTGAGTCCATACTTGGTTTGGAGTGGTCAAACCATCTAGATGAAAGAGTATATTAGGATAAATAGAGAGGAAAAGCAATCCATAGGATTCATCCAACCTATTGTGCCACTTATCTTTCTCAATCACAACATTGGGCTCATTCTCAAAAGCTAGAGTAACTCTGTACAATCCTCTACTGCATAATAGACTGGAGATTTTGGCTTTCCATTCATGGTAGTTGAAGGGAGTAAGAATTATTGTTGAAGGAGAATCCATATTTCTGAATTGATGTGCTCAAGAAGAAACTCTCTACAACCTGCAAAAAAAACTAGGAGAAAATCGTGTCAGCTAGACAAGCTCTTCTTCAGAGAGGGATAGGAGACTGGAAGCGCTCCTCAACTCTGTAGAAATTGATCAACCTTGTTGCTCTGATACCATGTAGAAGCTTGCAAGGTTGTTCTCCCTGTATCTCTGATACCATGTAGAAATAATAGATCAATTCTATGAGTAATGATGCTAAGAAGAAGCACATGAAATAGATATTGCTACTAATAATTCTCACAAGCATACACATGAAAAATAGAGAGAAGAAAAGAGACTGAATCACATGAATGAAGAGATGAATATTGGTGTGTATGCTTCCATTGAATAATGATGAATAATAGTTTACATAAATAGTACATCCCTTATAGTAAAATCGAGTTGTATGGAGACAACTCATAAAGCTCAAAAAGGCTGACTTACCAAAATATAGCAAACCCCCATAGGTGGCTAAAGCACTTCCCAAACCTATCAAGTACCTCACAAGTTGGAAAAATCATGAGTGAGTTGTCAAGGAGATGGAAAAAACATGTTAATCCTAGAAAATTGAGGAAAATTCATGAAGGATGGGTCAGAAACAAAAGCACCCAGTTTCCTAGTTTGACTAGCTTTACCTTATCCATAGAAAAGCAGAAAGAGCATAAAAAAACAAAATAAAGCAGAATCTGTTGTAAAGTGTTGTATACTAATTCTGGATGGTCAAAAGGTGGTCAAGATCAACCTAGAATTAGAAATAAATCATTCCTAGGATATAGATGGCATGTATTGACTTTAAGGTGCAAGTGGATGCCAACTAATTAAGCTAGTGGGTGAATAATTAATAAAATAATGATTAATTATTTTATCCTAAGTTATAAGTGGGTTTAATATATTCCAACAAATATTATCCACTTGGGTAGCTTGTTTGATGACTTCAACTTGTGCACTGTATCTTTTATTAATCAACTAACTAATCCACTCCCCTAGTACCTGTATTTAAGTGCTATGTTGAGCATTGAGTTGCGCAGCTTGTTGGTTTAAGGTTTCTTGTAAGGATTCCTTTTCATTCTGGATTTTCGGAGTCATTTCTTTTTCCTCTTCAAGGTCCTTGTTCAAAATAGAAACTGCATCAAAATTGGCACCTTCAAAATCTCCCATAGATACTACTACCTCAATAGCTCTACTTTGTGGATCCTCCGATGATGATTTCCATATAAATTTAAAAGTGACTGGTTCCTCAAGTATCTTTCCTTCCCTATTCCTTTTGTAACCTTTTTTGAAAACCACTTGTTTCCTCTTGCTAAATCCATAATCTCCTACAACCACTACTTCCTTTTCTCTGAAGTCGGAAGTGTCCTATTCATTAGAGGTTAGAAATTCATAAGTGTTCATGATAGACAATTATTGATTAGGCGAGGCAATTTTTATATGGGAAGGTTCAAGGAAAATGGTTTGAGCTTCAATACTGACACCAGGTTTAAGTATTTGACTTTGGGATTCATGGGTAGGTGTGGCTTCCAAGATTTGTATAGGAATATTGTTATCTCTAATACTTGGTATATCCTTTTAAGTAGTTTCAGATAATGAAGAAATTTTTTCAACTATCGGGATTTGTTCATGGCCATGAATCAAAATGGTATATTAAGTATTAACATTGGTTTCATCTTCTTCTAATGGTTCTTTTTCTTTTATATTACTTAATTTTTGAGAATTAAGGAAAAACTGTGAATACTATGGGTGGATCTGGATCTACTAGTGTGGGATCAACTACTTCATCTGGATTCCCTTTTTCTATATCAACAAAATCATTGATTGTTGAACCAGGAATTGGTTGGTTGGGTTTATTTTATCCTTATATTTTTACAAAGATATCAGGTAAGAATTTGGGAACAGTTTCAACATTATAAACTGATATGGTATATGCAGTCTTACCTTTTAGGTATTGAGACCTTTGTATCAAAATTTTCAATATAGAAAGAAGAGAAGTAGTTTCATGATCAGTAATCGACTGCTTTCCCTACTTATTCTCTAATTATGTTGCTCTTAATTTTTGGTAACACTAGGAGGAGTCTCCACAACTTTTCTTGCTTCATGTATGTATTCCCTTATATTCCTTTCATTATGCTCAAATAACTTGTTTATGTCTTCTATTACTCTAAATTTTAATTGATTTTTTTGCTCATGAATAAGCATCCTTTGAGTTGAATCATTGATCTTGCTTGTGACCTCTTCAAAACTGTGAATACTTTGGAAAATTAGGTCATCTATCTCTATCTCATGAATATATGTATTCTTTAAATGTGCTTGAGTAAATAACCCAGGGATGAACCCTTTGGGGTCATGCATCCCCTTTTTGGCTAATCTTAGTTTCAATTTGACTATTTCTTTGGAAATGGTATTTCCATGTATTGCATTCTGTATTTCCAAATGTCCAATGTATAAGAGAAATTTGGGTCATTCCTCTCTCTTATTTATGTAAATTTGGATGTGAACACCATCCAATATTGTTTGTAAATATTTCTCTGCCAATTCCATTCTATCAAGAACATTCCTAGGCAACAAGTGAACAGTCTTGCTTCCCCATATCCTGATGTATGTGAAGGGTTATGTGTAATACCAATCCCCCATGGTTTCAACTAGAGATAAGGTATTCTTACATAAATGGGGTGTGTTCTTCTTAAATATGGCAACGTATATAGCCCCAAATAAATTATTGTGTAGATCATAAATTTCGGGTATGTTGTTGTCCTCCCACAGAATTGGACAAAAAGTAAGAATAGGTGGATTCTCCTTTGTACAGTGCTAGTTCATTACAAGATAATAAAATGAAGTTCATATTATATCCATCACATATGTCGATAAAAAAAATGTGGGTTTATTGATTGAATGGGTTTTCTATACTTGTCGGATAGCATCCTTGAAAGTAACTAAAAATATTTGAGCCTAGTTAAAAATATTACCCGTAGTCGTGATGTAGTAAGCTAATGGTTCGCATTCCAGTTTGAAAAATTAACAGTTTTCATCTCCGTAGAATCTTCAAAGAATTGCTACTAATAACTTTGTAGGGTTCTCTTAATAATACATTAGGATATTGTCGGCTTGGTTAATAATACCTCCAGCTCAACCATATTTCTGAAAGCTTATGTAAGATCTTGTGTGAGTAATTTTACTGCAAGATTAAAACTATATACCTTGGAGAATGTGTCTGCCTTGATGTTAGAAAATACTTATTGGATAGAATCTTCGAAGGTTCTATTGGTTATATCAGCGAAATCTAACACCCATTTCACTAGGTCGATTTACGGAGTACCACTTTGCGTGAGGCGATCATATGAAATTTTGATTTGATAATTTTATAATAAATATTGGCATCTTCTTTGAATTCAAAGAATTTATCTCTATTGAAAATAGAATATATCCTATCCCAATCCAGACATAAGGTATTAGATACTCTTGCGTCAGTATCAAAAAATAATTTGAACTTATGGTCAGCCTTCCAATCTTCAGCAGCTACAATAGCCCTGGTTCTCTTAGCCATCTTCTTCTCCATATTACTACAAGATAAAACAAAACATGATTATACATAGAAATTTACCAATATTGATGAATTTGTTCAAAAACAATAAAACACCTGTGAGCTGAAAAAAATGGAGCTTTAAAATATTAAGCCTATGTAATTTTAGACGATAAACATTTTGCAAAGCAGGTAGGGTAAATTTCAAATTGATACGAACGTAATGAATCAAATTAGGGCTCGAGGGGATGATCCCCTAGACGAGAAGAGATCCGATGAGGAGACAAATGATGAAGACTATGACTTAGTAGTCACTTAGCATCTTATGGAGGTTCGCCCTAATGTGATGAGCATAATGTTTAGCATGCAGAAACTTTCTAAAGAGGGTATGATCATGTACCCGATCTAGATTGTTCAACTGGGCGATGACCAGTTAAGATTATAGAAAAACATCGAGGTCCAGGATACCCAAGTGGAGGGAGGAGGCCAATGGACCAATCACTACATCGTACTCATCCTAGTTATTGGTGACTACTTCGAGACATACTCCATCTAGGTGAAGTAGTTCATGTGAAGGGGAGTATATGACCTAAAGAGATGAAGTAAGATTAGGGGACCATCTACTTGCACCATCAAAAAAAAAAATATGAACAGAGGGTGTGGGATCCATATAATATCAATAAAAGAAACAAACTATGAGGCTCATGGTGGAAAAAAGGTGTAAAACAACAAAAGGTAAAAACTGTACAAATCAAACAATGGGTTCGGTCTTGTTAGGGGTAGAATCAATTGAGGTACAACCCATTGCAGGATTTGCTCAAAAAACATCCTTCTAAGTCAGTGAGGAGGTATTCCCCCTTTTTGAGGCATTGGTGTACAATGTATGGACCCTATCACATACATTCAAACTTCCTTTTCCCATGCTTGTTATTGGCTTGGTCGTAAATGAGGACGGGGTCACCTTCTTTAAAAACATGGGATTGAACATGTGCATCGTAATGGGATTTGGATCAATTCTTTCCAGCTTCAATAATTTGGATAATATCACAATGATATTTGTCAAATCACTAAAGGGTGAGAAAGCGTTTCTCTAAGTGTGAAGTTTCAGGAGCGAGGTTGATGGCTAAGTGCAAAATGGGGATCTCGCACTCGATGGAAAGAATGGACTCGAATCCATGGACCAAGTGGAATGAGATGAAGATAGTAGTTGTCTTGGTGGATTTATAGTAAAAACATAAATATGAAAACGACATGTGATTCCAATTGTGTTTATGCTTGTTGAGCATTCGTTGCAACATGGTTTTGAGGATTTTGTTAACCACCTCGAATTGGACAATACCTTAGGGGTAATAAGATGAAGAGTACTGGTGTTTGAAATTCAATAGATTTGAGAGTTATTTCCAAACAGAATTCTCAAAGTGTTTCTCATGATTGGAGACGAGTTGTCATTGATTCCTAAAATGTGCAATAACGTAGTTGAAAAATAATCAGGATCCAGTGTCAGCTTTGCAATTGTAAGTGGGAATGGCCTTAACCCATTTGGTAAAGTAGTCAATGGACACAATGAGGTACTTATGGCCACCCACTGAAGTGAGATTTCATTCCATGAAGTCAATAGCCCATTTTCATAAAGGATCAACTGAGATGACAGTGAATTGGCACAGTATGTGTTCTTTCCTTTGAAACAAATAGCTAGTAGTTGTGGCATATTTTAACTATCGTAATGCAATCAATAAATAGGGTGGTTAATAAATAACTGACACTAATAAATTTTTGTGCAGTATTCATACCATAGAGATTACCACCGCAATCTCCACTATGGAAGTCATTGATGACCCATTCAACCTCATCGTGGGTGAGGCAAGGACATAGAATGGTGTTGACACCATGTCACTAAAATACATCACCAATGTGGAGATATCAAGAGGCTTGGTATCAATGCAACGCCGATCCTCATGACTGAGGTGAAGACCAAACTTCTGATTTTGTAAGTAAACAAGGATGTCCTCGTACCATGGATCATTGGAGGATATGGTGAACAAGTGTTCATTGGGAAATGTGACCGAATATGGGGATGACATGGACGGGGATGGGATCTTGGTCATCAATTGAACCAAAGATGGTTCCTTGGTTCTTTTTGTTGTAACAAGCTCTAGGTCATACTCTTGAAGGATAATGATCCAATTGGTTACACGAACCTAGATGAGGCGACAACTCAAGACGTAGACCATTGGGTTGGAATCAAATATGACTATGGTTCATCTCATTAGAATGTAACGTAGAAATTTTTGGATCAAGAAGATGATGGTGAGGGACATATTTTCCTAGTGAAGGTATCTCAATGGGGGACCAGATAGCATATGAATGATGTAGTACATGACATGCTCTTGACGAGCATCATCTTCCTAGACTAAAAAACCTACGACAACATGCTCACATGTAGAGACATGAGGATGAAATCCCGCTTAAAATAAGGCAGTGACATCAAAGGAGAAAAATTTAGGGCTTCTTTTAAAGCATTAAATGTGGTTTTTGCTTGGTCATCTCAGACAAAGGGAATGTTGGTACAAAGAAAGCGTAAAAAACCATGGACTTTTGTAGCGTAGTATGGAATAAATAATTGTAGGAATTTTTCCCTTCTCTAGAGGATTTGCAATTAACGCAAAGTGCATGGTGGTTGAAGGTTGAGTATGGATTCCACCTTCAAAGGTTCAATGGTAATACCCTTCTAGGAAACAATGAATCCTAGCACTCATTCAGCAGGTATGAAAAACACACACTTGAGTGGATTCAAACATATGTTATACTTTCAGCATCAAAGGAAAACTTGATGAAGGTCTTATAAATGTTGGGAGCGCTTCTTGGATTGAGATGTGAGGTCATCCAAGTAGATGAGGATGATGTGTCCCAAGTCATGAAAACATAAGGTCATCACTCACTGGAAAGTGGATCCAACATTTTTAAATCGAATGGAATGACTCAATATGTGAATGTTTCCCATGGGGTCATAAAATCAGTTTTGTATTATTCTTCCTTATGCATCTGTATTTGAATGTATCTAGAAAATCCATCCATGAAGGATAGGAATTTATGGCCCGCACAAGTGTCGATGCGATGATCCCAAAAAAAATCAAGAAATTGTCCTTGGGACATGATAAATTCAAATCATGGAAGTTAGTGCAAACACAGATGGTGCATTATCTCATGTTCACTGGGACATGATTGGAAACCCATGTTGTGTAGGCAATTGGGTAAATGAAACCGCCTAGCTGTAGTTTTTTATCTCATCTTCAACAGTCGGTGCTTTCGATGGGTGGATTGGTCATTGCTTCTATTGAACATGCATAGCATCTGGCCATGTGTCAATTTGGTGTTCAACAATGGATGGGTCATGACCAGTAATATCAGTGTATGACCAAGCAAATATATCACATAATTCTTGGAAAATGGATTTGCACACAATGACCTATTTTGGTTTGCATGATTCCCCTAATGTGATTTTTTCTATGATCCTAGGATTAACGAAGATATCGACCTGAACAGTAAGTGATATCTTGGCCATATTACCTTCCTCAAAGGCGTCAAGCACTGATATTGGATGTTTGAACCAATCCACACTGAAGGAGGAAGTATTTCGACTCCATTCTAAACCGATCGGAGGTTGGTGTGAGCAGTGCATCGGGGATAAACTATGCACGATGACGCATGTCATCGCAAGGAAAGTTTGGCTTTGTAAAATACTTAAGTATTTATTCATCATTGTGGAATAATCAAGTAGTTAGATCATAAGGATAATCAGGGGGTGGTGGTATAGAAAAGGGATTACTCAATGAGATAACATAAATGGTATTAACCTCATTCAAAAAATATTCTGCGGGTGCATCTATTCTACAACTACAAACTTTGATTCCAGTCAGAGCTTGTGTAAGTTATCCAAGATAGAGAGGTATTCAGCTAATTCTATTCAATGATGGGAGTATTGGCCATAAAGTCGACAAATTGCACAGGGGTGGTTCATTCAAGGAGACTTGTTCTTGGTTTGGATGGGGTTAGGGACCTGGACCATGGGAGCATTCTTGTTTTCATCGATCATTTGCACATATGTGTGAAAAATAGGTAATTGTGGACAATTTTGAGTAGCATGACCTGTAATTTCACATAATGATCAAGGAGGTGGCACACAAGTCGAAATAGAGGAAGGTGTACTCTCGTACTTACTCTGATCTGTATTGGAATGGTTTCCCCCTACCTTCTTATTATAAGGAGGTAGGGGGTTTCTAAGAGTTTCCTGAGGGGCATCTGGAGGGGATTCTGAAACCAAGGGTATGCCAAGTGGTGGGTGGTTTGCAGTGGTAATAGGTTAAATTGGTGTCGACAAGGCCTATGGGATTGGAGGAGGGTTAGGGGGTGTAAAGTACCAAACTAGGATTCCCAAGGTAATCCTTGTCAAGTTGAGGGTTTTTATAATAGGTGTGCTCATGATTCCTGATGGTGGGAATAGGAAAGGTATATGTTGAATAAGTGTGGCGCCCCATTGGTTACTAGGTAGTGTACTTTGGGGGGAGTTGGAATTAGTTGCGGTTGTGGATATGATTGAGCCAGTTGTTGGGTCACTGGTGTATCAAATGAGAGAGTGAAAATATATGATATATGGACTATTGTCAAAGGTGGTGGTAATACTAAAAAAGTGGAGGTCATGGGGGATTATTTGAATAAACTTGGGGAGACAATAATCAACGAAGGAATGGATGCACTATAGATGGTGTTATCCACCATGGGGATGATTTTTTCTATAGTGGAAATCCTATTTAGGTCATAGTACATCAGTTGGTCAATTTGGAATATATTTTCCTCATGAGGAAACATCATGGTCCATAAAAGACTTTAGGTAACATATTTCATTACGTACATGAAACTATGCCATAGGAAGAGTTTGTAATCAATATGAGCATTGGCCACTTCAATGTTTATGAGGAAAATATTCCAGCCAATTCGACTAGTACATTTGGGAGAATTCCTTGAGGTTAAGTCGCGCTCCCTTCATAAGCATGCAAGGAAGTCGAAGATGTATATAACTTGGTGGACACTATATTTTTCTAGACAAAGGTAGGCATGACACATGTGGGCATTCCTTCATCAATGATGCAATGGTGAATGACAAGGTTCTGGATGGTAATGGGTATTTGGAAAGCCATTAATGATGGCATACATGGCTCATACTAATCAAGATCGAAGCTCATCAATCACGCCTTAGTGGGGTCGATTGCACCTAACGGAGAAAACAATGTTTTTTGATATATTGGGAATTTCTTAGGGACTTCCAAAGTGAACATGGTTGCAGGTGATAGGGCCAATTTATCGAAAATACTATAGTTGGGTGCAACGCAAGAATTGGTATTGGTCGCAAAACATCGTAGTGGAGTCTTTGGATCCTTAGGGATTCCATCGGTAGGGTTTCAAGGTAACTGCAAGGCAGGGCCAACATGAGAAGAGTAACTAGAGTGATGGTAGAAGCGATATTGATGGTTGAACCATATTGGTTTTGAATTGTTTGCAGATTGACTTATTCTTTGATAAGGTAAATAAATGTTGAACACCTGACTAAGGGAGTTGGCTTAACAATGTGGCTGTAATGAACAAAAATATATAATAAATGAACACTAAATAACTATTAATAATTAAATAAATAACTCTTAACAAAGAGTGTAACAAATATAAAATAATATATTAATTATAGTTATTAATTACTAAAGTGAAAAGGTGTAACCTTTCACTACACATGCTCAAGCCTATAAAGGCGAGCCTCAATGTAAGAACTTATGACTTATCTATCCAATTATAAAAGATGAATGATGATAGTGAGTGCCATATATATATAAATAGGAAAGGAACTTTGGATACCATCCATGAAAGGATGCATCATTTTAGAATAGTTTACCAATAACTAATTATTAATATCATTATATATTAATATTAATAATTAATATTGATATTTAATATATATATATATATATATATATATATATATATATTGTTTGTTGTTATTATTTAAGTTTGTTACATTGCCTTCTGGTTCATGATATGCTTTATCCTCAAGCATATTTAATAAAACTCGTTTATAATTTAGATATTGTAACTAAAACCATGCGCTATTTCAATTTGTTTTTTAAGGTCAATTTTTGGTCAAAAACCATTTTTTAGAGAGAAACTCTCAATATAGATGTCTAAAATCCATTGTGAGGTCAAAGACCCAAATTCAACGAAACCTTGGACATGTTTTTTAACTTTTCTTTTTAACTTATGTTTTTTAACATTTCCCCTTTTATTTATTTTGTTGATAATTCTTTTTCTTTTTTTTTGTTTTTTTTATTCTTCATAATTCTTTTTTTATTCTTTTTTTTTTTCTTCATTTTTCCCTCTCATACTTGCTTCATATTTGGAGTGGAATTAATTGTAACATCCCCGACCCTCCTATCGGCGAAGAGGACGCTACTATACATCAAATCATCCGAGCATCTAGCCCAATGAACATGAACATACATATATGTAATGCTGAAGCATGATACTTAAAACATCAAACATATTACGAGGCATAATAATTCATATACACAATGGAAGCAAAATATATCAATCAACACTCATGCATATACAGATCAGCATTTAATATGTATATCATCATTCATCAATGGTAAATATAATTGCAGACACAAGTCAGGCAAGAGTACTTATCTTATAGAGAACTTTTCTCACAACCAGCTATGTCACTGCAACGTTCCACCCAACCATAGGCTCGTGTGCTCCTCAATCTCTCAGCAACGCTGCCATCCTCGAGTCGGGCATGATTCCCCAAGGAATAAGGAACTAACAGGCTTACACATAGCCAAGGATAACAACACCACAAGGGTACATAGTTCAACCAAGCCAACACAGTTGGGTTTATCATGCGAACAACAGATCAGACAAGCCAACAAAGTTGGGTTTATCAGGCCATCCACGAGCTGGGAAAGGATAAATTCCAAGCTGGTGAGCTCATTGAAGAGCTACAGACACCAACACCAGAGCCAGCCTAGCTTCTAGAACACCCACACACACACCCAACACAAGGAAATCAGTCCCTCGGACCCTTATTTCTCTTCCAATGCTATTTAGGGGTTGTGGAGAAGAAAGCCAGCTCAGTAACTCTGTCTATGTGGTTCTCACCCCACCAGGTTTATCAAGCACCTCAGGCCCTCATTCACCACTCCAATGCAGTCCGAAGACAAAACCACTGCATGCAAACAACCAACAGCTATTGAATCTTTTACAGGGGAAAAACATAGTTCATCAATCGTGGCAAATAACAGCCCACGGGAAACCCTACCCACAACACACAATCCTTCATGCAGTCGTTGGAGAAATTTACACAGACTAGAAAATGGGAAAAAGGAACATATTCCCAATCTTTGCGTGAGGGACAAGGACGCAACCCATAGAACTATTGATGCAATCACACCCGTGACTTAATGATGGAAAACAGAACAATGTGTAGTCTGAAATTGGTGGGAAGCAGATACCAAAACTCTGCGTGAACTGTTAGTTTTTCATCATATAAGCTAGCATTATGATCTTAGGATCTTTTCACTGAGAGAATAACAAGCACGGCAATAAAACATAAGCACATCACAAGAGACAATGAACACAATGTTTTTGATCGGGGAAACCATAAATGGAGAAAACCCCGCAACTTCCTCAAAGATAGAATCACCACAAGATGTAAGACCCCAAAATAGTAAGATGCACTCCCGACAGCAGTGGTCTTCTTCTTATGTCTAGTCCCAGTATTTCCTTCCTCACTAATGCGCCACACTTGAGTGAGTGAGTGATGTATTTTGCAAGTGATAAATAGAGAGGCTCTCACTCTCTATTTATATTCTTCCGTTCACTTGAAGTGCACTCCAACATGTCGGCTTCACTTAACAATTACTTACTAGAGCCGACATCTCTAGGAGTGTCTAATAACCCTAGTGCCCCACCACTTGTGGGGACTTTTCCTCCTCCGACCAATAGGAGGGTAACACAATGGTGGGGACTATTGCCCCGACTTACAATGACTCACCTAGGGTTGAATTCACTAGGATAGTATAATAACCCAAGGGCCCCACAACTGTGGGGACTTTAACCCTTGACCAATAGGAGGGTTACCCACAATGACCTTACATGAATTTCTCATTATAGAAACTTCCTGATCGGAACATCGGGGCATGACATGACTCAAATACATTACAATATATCCCAGAATAAACATCGGGTTACAATAGATAAGAAATACAAGTGAATACATTCTGAAGTTACAATTACATCAACACTCCCTCTTAACTAGGAAGGTATTCTCTTGACACAATTTATCAGCACAAGTCTTCTTCTCTGTATCATCTAGGTCATCGTCAGGTCTTCGTCATCTTCAAAGTCATCTTCATCATCGGATCTGGATCATCTCTCGATCTGGATCATCATAGAACATCATCACTGGATCTGGATCATCACTCGATCTGGATCATCATCACTGGACTGGATCTGGACCATCACTTGATATGGATCTGGATCTAGATCATCTCTCGATCTGGATCACCACTGCTAGATCTAGATCATCACCCGATCTGGATCTCTCGGAGTCATCATAACTGGATCTGGATCATAACTCGATCCGGATCATCTTTGGTCATCATCATGTGTGTACTATCTCGTCATAGGAAGTTCTACAGAGCCAACCCTTTTTCATGCTGGTTGTAGGCCTAGCCCATAGGTAGGTCTTCACCCAGCACTTATATCTGACCTACTCGTCAGAAAGGCACGCCCAGCACTCACATCTGATCATGTAGTAAACTACAATCACATCAGAAAGGCCCAGCACTCACATTCACCAGCATGATAGGCACATCAACTATCATCTGTGAAATGGCTCTGCACTTATATCTTACCTACTCGTCAGAAGGGCACATCCATCCAAGCGGGAACACATCCTACCACAGTGATGGATGACTCTCACCTAGGCCGAAACTCATCCTACCACAATGATGAAAGCTTTCCACACATTCACCCAGGCCGGAACACATCCTACAACAATGATGAACGACTCTCACCCAGGCTGAAACTCATCCTACCACAGTGATGAAAGATTTGTGCACTCACATCTGACCTGGTAGGAACTGAATCCTACACCCTCGTCAGAATGGCCCCCAGTCCCTGACTGAGCTACCTGGTAACGGACCAGGTGCCTCCACTCTCCCGGAGAGTGGCAGTTTCCCTTACATCTGTCCTACTCGACAGAATGGCCAACACTCACATCTGACATGGGAGGAACCTAATCCTTTAGCCATGACAGAATGGTTCAGCCCTTACATCTGACCTGCTCATCAGAATGGCTCTCTCAGTCCCTGACTGAGTGTTCCTGGTAACTGACCAGGTTCCTCCATTCCTAGAATGGTAGTCAGCACTCATATCTGACATGGAAGGAACCAAATCCTCTCACCATGACAGAATGGATCAACCCTTATATCTGACCTACTCGTCAGAATGGCTATGGATATTAGCACTCATATCTGACATGGAAGGAACTGAATCCTCTCACCATGATAGAATGGCTCAGCCCTTACACCTAACCTGCTCCTCAGAATGGATTTGGGACTCATCACTTTCCCTTGGAGGGAACCTCGATCTAGAGAACACCAAGTCTCTCTCTGAAGTACTTGAACTTCAGCCTAGCCAATGGCTTTGTCAATACATCATCTATCTGTTCCTCCGTCGCAACATATTGGAGCTTCACTGCTCCTCTCTGCACCATATCCCTGATATAGTGATACTTGATCTCGATATGCTTCGACTTGTCATGGAACACTGGATTTTCTGACAACTTCATGAAACTCTGGTTGTCACAATGTATACAAGTAGCATCCAACTGGAGATCAAATATATCAGACAGTAGCTTCTGCAGCCATACTGCCTCACAACTAGCTGAAAAATCTACGACATACTCTGCTTCAGCTGTACTCAGTGCCACACAGGATTGCTTCCTGCTAAACCAAGAGATCATACCTGATCCCATACTGAAGCAACATCCTGAATTACTCTTCCTGTCGATGGCACTGCCTACCCAATCTGAATCAACATAACCCTCCAGGTTAATCTTTTGATTCACATCATACTTGAGTCCATAATCAATTATACCCCTACATGCTTTGCAACCATCAGGTGAACATGTCTCAATGTGTTCACAGCAAGGAAAATATCTAGTCTCAGGTACATCAAGGACCCAATCATCTGACGATACATCATATCATCAACCGTCTCTGATGAAGCATCACTTAATAGATTCATGTTCGATGCCATAGGTGTGGTCATGCAGTCCATCATCCTGAACCTCTTCAGGATCTCTATTGCATACTTCCCTTGTCCAAGGAAGATTCCATCTGCACTCTGCCACACCTCCATACCTAGAACAATAGTGCATCAACACATAACAGGAGTATCACTGGTCTTCCGTCTTCAACCTTGAAGCAAAGGTTGTAATCCTATTTACTCTTAGTAAATCTTAGAGTCATCAGTAATCTATCCATCTTGTCATATCATGTCGAACCTCAGGATATTCTGTAGTCACTCCCTCTGAAGCGAAGCATCGTACTCCCTCTGTCTTCTGTACTCTATGCACTGAAACATTCTGTACTGAAGTGACAAGTAGTATCCATCTAGGATCATTAGATACCAAGATCCTCTATTTTGAACTTTTCCAAAAGTTCTTCTCACATCCATTTGTGAGCTTGTCATCCTTTATTAACCTTGTAGCAACGGTTAAGATATTCATCAAGCTCATCATGTATGTGTTATCCCATGGGTGTCTTCTGAACTCGTACAAGGCCTTCTTTCATTTATAAGCATGATCATGTCATGTGACTTCACTTCTAGTAGCTGTAAATGTTTCTTTGTAGTTTATGCCTTCTTTTCATGAGAAGCCTCATGCTACGAATCTTGCTTTGTATCCCACGATGTTTCCATCTACTGTAAGATGGAACTATGAACTTCTCTTCAGGTCTCGATACTGCGCCCTGACATCATTCTTCTTGAACTGGTCTTCCCTTTCTTCTTGGTGGCTGGAAGGTTCTACATTAATGATGTCACTGCACTCGTCATATTATTTTGAAATGTCATCACTTGCTCTTCGGAACAAGTCTTCATTCTTCTTTGCTTGTAGGCGATTATGTATGCGTTCTTTCCTACAAGTCAAACGCAATTGTATGGTTAGAAACATTTCATAAGGAATATTTATACTGGAAAACACTTATGCATAAATATATGATCATGCAACTACTTTAGCCATTACAACATTCATCCATATCTCACTGAAACTTTCTAGATGCCTTCCATCTCTACCAGGACAACATTGAGATTGTGCACTAATCCAATATGTCAGCAAAGAGGTTTCATTCTAGATAAGTAGCAATGGAGAGTTGTATAACATCATGAGCTACTTACCCATCACATGCATATTAGTAGTATACTGTCGTTAATGCAAACATCCTATCATGCATAATACAATAATTGAATATAAACAAATGCATAACAAAACAATGAAATGACAATTGAATACTTATCTTTATTTGTTTCGTGGGTATACTCCTTCTTGAGTCTTCAGCTTCATCGTCTTCTTCATTCATAATAGCATCGTTTCTTATCCAAAATCTAAGGTGGATAAGAAGTTCTTCAAGATTTGAGTTCTTCATATTCCTCATTGCTTGAGGGATCTTCTTTGGATGGTAAGAACTTGATCTTCAGTTGCTCCCACCTTCTCTTCTCGAGCTTCTTCTTCTTGTGAGTTCTCTTCCTAGAGTCTACTGAAATTAATCACTTCCTTCTGGCACACATTCCTTGAATGAATGAATCCCATGATCCTGGGAGGCCATTCAAAATGGCCATCACCACTTATGCATTCTTCACTTCTTCTTTTACCGCTTCAAGTTGTTCTTTGATTTGAGAGACTCTTATGACTGCATGGTCTCTGCATTCTGGATCTTCACATTCTTCAACTGGTTTCTTAAGGTCATATTCTGATTTCTGTTCTTTCCTTCAAATAGCTTGGTCAAGGAATCAAAACATCTTTGGTGTCTTTGGGGAGACACTTGTAATACAAGTTGATTCATGAATGAATCAGCAATGATCTTCTTGGCCTTGACCAAGTTCTTCTTGTGTAAGGCTTCTAGCCTTATCTCCGTCTGGAACTGGAACCTCTATACTCATGTAGGTGTCCAATCCATTTTCTTCAAAGAGATCAAATACTTCTATGATTGGAAGTTGTCAACTTCACCAAGCTTATCATCAAGCTGATGTGATAGATCACTTTGAAATGAGAACCTCAAATGAAAATAGCAAAGGATTAGATCTTACCGATTTGAGGTGTCCGTCCTGGTTCCGGAGCTGGTTGATCTAGGGTTTGTCACAGAAACCCTAATTTTCAAAACTTGGAATCTTTCAGATCTGATTGGATAGACAGATATATCTCTTCAAATGGATTTTTCCAATGTACTCCTTTTCTGAAAACAGTGGAGGGAAGCTCCCGGAACAGGAAGCCCTAATTTTCCAATTTCTTCTGCAAAAATGCCTGTTACTGTTTCTGTAATATATCTAAAATTACTACTCCTCTGTGTCTTAAATTTCTCACTGAGGTAATCACATGTCCCTGATCCAACACCATATGTTTCATCATAATTTGTTTCACCATTTTGGATTTATGATCCTCTTACCAAGGTGACCTGTTATAGGACTGTTCAGAACAACAAAGTTGTACGGCATGCCACATGTCACTGGTTCATCTTTTGAGTCTGATATTTGCACAAACAAAATTAAAGTCCATACCCTTTCTGGAACATCTTTAGGAATTCCATTTGGACCTCTATATCCCAAGATATCGCAATTCTCCTCAGGTGTCCTGTTTAAGGATGAATTCTGGAAGAGGCTGGAACCCTATCTTGGAGAGATCATATCTCCTGGAATATAGTGAATCTGAGGATGATTTTTGGACAAAGTGTTCATAAGGATTTTTTCTCCTCCCCCTAAATTTTTCCGCTTCTGATACTTCACCAAACGCAGAATATAGAGAATGTACAAAAACTTATCACTTTTAGTATTTAGGGTTTTTCTTAGCTCGGGGTCAAACTAGGGTTTGACTTTCCCGGAGTTTCACCCAACCAAATTTATTGATCCAGGTCTCTAAACTTCGGTTTTGATGAGGAAAACAATCCTATACTGGTCTCACCCAAAAATTCCTCTTCTGTAGAAATCCCTAATTTCCGTATCGAAAACTGAAAATGCTCAGAATCGAATTCCACTTCGACAGAAAGATGCACCGTTCAATGGAGAGTCATCCTAGCATACTTTTGCTGATATATTGTGGAGAGAGACCCAAAAAGTAAGAATCCCTAGCTTCTGTAGCTGCACAATGTCTTCTTCTCAGGTTAGCTCTGATTCCATGTTAGTTTTTCATCATATAAGCTAGCATTATGATCTTAGGATCTTTTCACTGAGAGAATAACAAGCATAGCAATAAAACATAAGCACATCACAAGAGACAATGAACACAATGTTTTTGATCGGGGAAACCATAAATGGAGAAAACCCTGTAACTTCCTCAAAGATAGAATCACCACAAGATGTAAGACCCCAAAACAATAAGATGCACTCCCGACAGCAGTAATCTTCTTCTTCTGTCTAGTCCCAGTATTTCCTTCCTCACTAATGCGCCACACTTGAGTGAGTGAGTGATGTATGTTGCAAGTGATAAATAGAGAGGCTCTCACTCTCTATTTATATTCTTTCGTTCACTTGAAGTGCACTCCAACATGTCGGCTTCACTTAACAATTACTTACTAGATCCGACATCTCTAGGAGTGTCTAATAACCCTAGTGCCCCACCACTTGTGGGGACTTTGCCTCCTCCGACCAATAGGAGGGTAACACAATGGTGGGGACTATTGCCCCGACTTACAATGACTCACCTAGGGTTGACTTCACTAGGATATTCTAATAACCCAAGGGCCCCACAAATGTGGGGACTTTAACCCTTGACCAATAGGAGGGTTACCCACAATGACCTTACATGAATTTCTCATTATAGAAACTTCCCGATCGGAACATCAGGGCATGACATGACTCAAATACATTACAATATATCCCAGAATAAACATCGGGTTACAATAGATAAGAAATACAAGTGAATACATTCTGAAGTTACAATTACATCAACATGAACATGAGGGATGAACACCACAAACTAGCAATCTGCGAGAAAGAAGGAAGGAAAACCCCCAAACAATGAATTGGGGATATTTTAATTCAACCCGCGTGAAGAAACTGAACAGACTCATGATCTGGTTAGTAGGCATCCCATCCGCACGTCGTGGAGAGTGAGAGCAGGCGTGGGTGTGGTAGTGGTATTACTGCGAGCAAATCACTGCCCCAACTAACAATGGAAAACTAAGGTGGTGGTGAGAAAAAGAGAGTGGTGACACATGGCTCTTCCCCCATGACTCAATATTCAACATCCCTCCTTCTTTATCCTTAGGAATCATGCCCCTTCTCAATTTAGTTGCAGTGAACATAGTTGGTTGGGTTATTTAATTAAAATGCACATTTGCATGATGTCACAATTTAATATGTGCCGTATGTCCCGATATACCATCAGTGACCATTCCAATCCGAAACATAACATAACTAAATCAATGGTGGGGCCTTTTCCCTTAGCTCCTCGCCATGATTACTTACAACATATGTATTAATGAAAATGGGGCCAAAACCAGGATGTTACATTCCCCTCCCCCTTCAATAGCACTGTCCTCAGTGCTTTACAAAATTTGAACAAAATGCTACACTGGTACCGCTTCAGTGTTCCACAGGATTGAACAAAAATGGGCGTGCCAATCACATGGCATCCTCCAGCTCCCACATAGCCTCTTCAGGTCCGTAATGCTCCCATTGCACCTTTACCTTCCCTATGGCTCGGTTCTGGAGCATTGTGACCTTCCTGTCGAGGGTGCACATTGGCTCGATTTGGAACTCTCCCTCAGGTTCCACCTGAATCACATCCCAATTTATCACATGGTTAGGATCATGTACATATTTCTTAAGCAAAGAAACATGAAAAACATTATGAGCTCTAGTACTAGCAGGCAATGCAAGTCAATATGCAACTGGCCCTATTCTTTCAAGCACTTCAAACGGCCCAATGTATCTAGGTGACAGCTTGGCACAACTTCCAAGCTTCAAGGAACTTTTCTTTTCTTTCACTCAGAGGTAAACATGATCCCTAACACTGAAATCTCTGTTCATCCTATGCTTATCTGCATAGTTTTTATGTCTATCCTATGCTGCCTTTAGATTCTGCCTAATCTTTATAACCTCTTGCTCCATTTCCTTGAGCAATTTTGGTCCAAGCACAACTCTGTTCACTGGGTTATACCAATTCACTAGTGTCCTACACCTTCTTCCATACAAAGCTTCATACGGACTCATCCCCAAGGATGCCTACTGTCCATTGTTATAAGCAAACTCTACCAAGTGTAAGTAATATTCCCACTTGGTCGGTTTGTCCATCACATACATGCAAAGCATATCTTCAAGCACCTGATTAAATATTTATGTCTTCCCATCTGTCTGAGGATGGGTATGCAGTGCTAAAGTTTAGCTTTGTACCCAATCCGCAAACAATCCCTTCCAGAAATTGGAAGTGAACTTGACATCTCTGTCAGAAACTATTGCCTTCGGCAATCCATGTAATTTGAAAATCTCCTTCATGAAGATCTTTGCAATGTCATCAGTCTTATGCATAGACTTCACTGGTATAAAATGTGCTTCTTTTGTCAACTTGTCTACCACAACCATGTTGGAATCATGGTGTCTCCAAGTCATTAGCAAGCCTGTAATAAAATCCATGGAAATAACTTCCCATTTCCATTCCGAAACTGGCAAAGGCTGCAATAAACCTGCTGGGTGTTGATGCTCAACCTTTACCTATTGACATTTCATGCACCTTGAAATGTATTCAGCCATGTCCTTTTTCATTCCTGGCCAAAATTACTACTTCCTAGATGTAGAAATTGTCTTTTGATATCCCAGGTGACCAGAATACGGAGCTTGATGGATTTCATCCATAACAACTCTCCTCAATTCTGCTACATTCGGAATATAAATTCTGCCTTTATAAGTAAGAATCCCATCTTCTTCCAATTTATATTCCTCATACCTCTTCTCAAGACTTTGTTGTTGCAATTTGTCTTTTACCTACTCATACAATTCATCTCCAACAAGATGATTAACAATCTGCTTCCTCAAATCTGATTGGCAAATACTAAGAGATGCCACATGCATTTCCTACACCTTCCTGCTGTGTGCATCATCTACCTTATTCTCTTTCCCCTTTATGTTCTTGATTTCAAAATCAAACTCACACAAAAATTTGAGGCATCTCGCTTGCCTAGCATTCAGAGTAGGCTGATCAAATAGATACTTTAGACCATAATGGTCTGTCCTGAGTTCAAACCTTCTACCCCTCAAGTAATGTCTCCACATATTAAAAGCATGTACTATGGCTGCAAGCGTGAGATCATGAGTGGAATAGTTCCTCTCATGCTCCTTCAACTTTCTTGAATCATAACATATCACGTGGTTGTCCTGCATAAGGACTCCTCCAAGCCCTTGTCCGCATGCATCGGTACACACCACAAAATCTTTCTCTAGATCTGCAACTTTCAATACTAGTGCACTGGTGAGAAGATTGTTCAACAGCTGGAAGCTTTCTTCACACTTCAAAGTCCATTCGAACTTTGTCCCCTTCTTCTGCAAAGAAGTGATGGCATGTGCGACCTTGGAAAATCCTTCAATGAATCTCCTATAGTATCCTACAAGTCCCATAAAAGATCTTATATTCGTCACATTTCTTGGAGTAGGCCAATTCATAATGGCTTCAATCTTTTCAGGGTACACAGATATACCCTCTTCTGAGATAATGTGACCCAAGTACTAAATTCTATCCCTGTAGATGTCACACTTGCTCAGTTTTGCATACAATTGATGTTCCTTGAGCACTTGCAATGTCAGTCTCAAATGCTCTTCATGTTCTTTCTCATTCTTAGAATAAACAAGAATGTCATCAAGGAAAACAAGAACAAACTTGTCCAAATACTTACTGAAGACACTATTCATAAGGCACATAAATGTAGCTAGTGCATTTGTGAGACCAAATGGTACCACCACAAACTCATAATGTCCATACCTTGTCCTGAAGGCTGTCTTATGAATGTTTTCATCCTTGATTCTCACCTGATGGTAACTAGACCTCAAGTCAATATTGGAAAATACCTTTTCTCCTCTCATTTGATCAAAGAGGTCATCAATCCTTGGCAAAGGATATTTATTCTTCACATTAACCTTGTTCAACTATCTGCAATCAATACATAACCTGAGTGTACCATCTTTCTTCTTTACAAACAGAACCGGTGATCTCCAAGGAGACACACTTGGTCGGATATACCTCTTTTCCAATAACTCTTGCAGTTGCATTTTCAACTCTAGAATCTCCGGTGTACTCATCCTGTAGGGTGTCTTGGACACTTGTGCTACTCCTGGCACAAGTTCAATAGTGAAATCAATGTCCCTCTTTGGAGGAAGCCCTGGAATTTCATCAGGAAACACATCCTTGAATTCCTGTAACACCTGATAGTCTTCCAACCTAGGAGTCTCATCTCCTATTGGTTCCAGAATATGAGCTGCATACAACTGGAAACCTTTCCTACAGAACTTCTTCAACTACATTGCTGAAACCTATCTTACTGAAATTACCTTCGGAATACCTTTCACCACTACTAGGTTTCCTTCTTCATCCATGCATTCAAAAGTCTTGTTATAAAAATCAAGCTTCACTCGGTGAGCTTCTAACCAATCCATTCCAATGAGAATATCATAGGAACCAAGCGGTAGAACATTCATATCTACACAAGTGATCAATCCATTCATAACCAATGGACACTTCTCTACCAATTCACTAACCCTTCTCTTAGTCCCAGTGGCCACTGAACTAACCAAGGTTTCCTATGCTTGTCCTTCTTAAAAGCACAAATCTCCACTACTCTAGGAGTAATGTAACTATGAGTAGAACCAAGGTCAATCAAAATAGAAACATATTGTTCAACAATCTTACCTGCAACTTCAACCACAGTTGACTGGTGATCTACCTGCTGGTCCTCCAGTGCTGCATAAATTCTAGGGACTGCTCTTGCTACTTGACCCTCTGTTTCTACTCCCTGAATGTTATAAGTTGGTATTGCACTTTCATTCTCGAGTGGACAATATCTGTGCAAGTGGGGTCCTTCACATTTCCAAAATTTGAGTGGACCTTTATTCTGATGTGGCTCTTTAGGCTTTCCACTTGTCACTCCAACTGGATTACTCGCAACTTGGGATGGCTGCTTCTGTTGATTCCTGAATCTAGAAGGTTTGAAACCTTTCCTTCTTTGGTCAAACTTCTCATTCTTCTTGTCCTTCCATGACTTATGGTAATCAGGTTTACCTTTGCTTTGCTCATAGCAATACTTATCCTTCCTTATTGTTTCTTCAAAATTTCTCGGCTCATAGAACTCAATTCTATCTTTATAGGCTTGAGGCAATCCACTCAGAAACTGCTGGATCTTCACTTTTTCATCTCTGATGTACTGGACATACCTCAACAATTCCAAAAACTTATTTGCATACTCATCCATGGTCTGCTGTCCCAATCTTAGCTCATGGAACTCCTTAATCTTGTCATCATAATACCTGTCAGAGAGGTATTTCTTCCTGAAATACTTCTTGAATAGTTTCCACTTCAATTTCCTTTCACTAATTCTCTTTACTTGCTTGAATTGTTCCCACCAAATGGATGCTCGTCCATTCATATTGAATATGGAAACTATTGCCTTCATGTTTCCTAAATAATCATGTACTTGGAAGTACTTCTTTATCCCAAGAATCCAAGCTTCAGCTTCTTGTCCCATCTTTATCTCACCATCAAATGTAGGAGGTTTAGCTTTCCTAAATTCATCACAAGAGCGATCCCTCTGGTGCCTTCTTCTTTTCCTTTTATGAGAAGATGAGCTTGTATATCCACTGGATTCTTCAAAGTCAAATGATCCACTGGAAGTCCTTCTCCTTCTCCTGGTGCTGCTCTTATTGCCTTCTCGCCCAGAGTCTATCTTTTTCTGCAAGTCTGTCAAACTCTGCAATATGGCAGCATTCAACTAATGCTGCTCTTCCTAGGATTTTACCAAGCTTCTCATGGTGGCTCCAACCTCGGACGGTGTCCCTCGAAATCTCCTTCCATTAAACTCTATGTCATCATTTCTATTATGGACATTTTCTCCCATGGCATCTTTTGCTCGCTCGTAAGAATCCCGAGCATCATACCCATCATGGGTTCTCATGATTGAACCACCTCTTGCTTTACCACACTGTTCTTTCCACATTACTGCTCTTGGAAGTTGTCTATAATTCTACAATGTGTTAGTAGCAAACTGTTAGATGCATGTCATTAATATAAATCAAAACTACTTACCTTCCTCTTTTGGAAATTCATAAAAAACAATTTTGCTTATACTCTTCAAAGTCAGGTCTTTTCCCTTCTAACTCCTTGGCATTTCGGTGGCTGAACCTCTAATTCCTTCTGATGTATCAGGCCTGCAATTGTCTATCATTCCAAACTTTATCAGTGATAGCATAGACTAACCATGTTGCGTCGGTGGTCAGGCTCTATGCATCGGACGATTAGTCATTAAGATTTCCGCAACAGTGGCCCGCAATCGAACTATGTCTTTCGCAGCTCCTGACTCTGTCGACGTTCGGAGCGACTAGGATTTTTCAGCATCAGTGCTCAGAGAACCTCGGGTGATTAGCTAACTCTTTATATGGCCGCAACACTATGTTCTCCACGGGGCACTCGTCGGTGGTCGGAGCGGTTGTTCATTGCGGTATCGGATAGTTAGTGGACTAAACAGCCACAACTGCAGTTCTCCCTCATTGAACATTTTCCTATCGACGATCCGATCCACTAACATTGCCTAATGGCCGATGATCTCGTGCCTTAGAGAAAATTGTGAATTTTATTCTTTCCTTGTCTTTCGTCGCATCGACTCTTCCATCTTCTATTCTTCGGTGATGACAACAACTATTCTCCTCCGATCAGCGACTGAAACACATAGGCATCGGCAAGCGGAACCTTTATGCGTCGGAGGATTAGTGCACTAGGCTTCCGCAATGGCGGCGCTTTGAACCACTAATTCCTTCTGATGTTCATCGGAAATTAATACTACTAACAGTTTTCAATGGCCGATGAAGTCAACACTTAGAAAATTTTATGAATTTCTGTGTCATCGGCGGTCCATCTATCTAAATGTTCCGATGTGTCGATGGCCAAAACACTTAGAAATTTTTTGAATTTTTCTGTCCTCACCCATTTCTCTTGGTTTCTTCTGGGCAGTAGGAAACCTGCCTTTATTAACTATTTCTCATGGCCCTCTGAGGCCCAAATGCTGCAACATAAGCTCTGTTACTACATCTTCACGGCCCATTCAGGCCCATGCTGCAACCAGAGCTCTGATACCACAATCTAACATCCTCGACACTCCAACCGGCAAAGAGGACGCTGCTATACATCAAATCATCTGGGCATCTATCCCAACTAACATGAACATACATATATGTAATGCTGAAACATGATACTTAAAACATCAAACATATTACGAGGCATAATCATTCATATACACAACGGAAGAAAAATATATCAATCAACACTCATGCATATACAGATCAACATTTAATGTGTATATCATCATTCATCAATGGTAAATATAATTGCAGACACAAGTCAGGCAAGAGTGCTTATCTTATAGAGAACTTGTCCCGCAACCAGCTACGTCGCTGCAACGTTCCACCCAACCATAGGCCCGCATGCTCCTCAATCTCTCAGCAATGCTGCCACCCTCGAGCCGGGCATGATTCCCCAAGGAATAAGGAACTAACAGGCTTACACATAGCCAAGGATAACAACACCACAAGGGTACACAGTTCAGCCAAGCCAACATAGTTGGGTTTATTAGGCGAACAACAGATCAGCCAAGCCAACAAATTTGGGTTTAGCAGGCCATCCAAGAGTTGGGAAAGGATAAATGCTAAGCTGGTGAGCTCATTGAAGAGCTACAGACACCAAAACCAGAGCCATCCTAGATTCTAGAGCACCCACACACACCCAACACAAGGAAATCAGTCCCTTCTCTGCAACGCGGTCCCTCAAACCCTAATCTCTCTTCCAGTGTTATTCAGGGGTTGTGGAGAAGAAAGCCAGATCAGTAGCTCTATCTCTGTGGTTCTCACCCCACTAGGTTTATCAAGCACCTCAGGCCATCATTCACCACTCCAATGCAGTCCGAAGACAAAACCACTGCATGCAAACAGCCAACAGCTATTGAATCTTTTACAGGGGAAAAACACATTTCATCAATCGTGGCAAATAACAGCCCACAGGAAACCCTTCCCACAGCACACGATCCTTCATGTAGTCGCTGGAGAAATTTACATAGACCAGAAAATGGGAAAAAGGAATATACTCCCAATCTCTACGTGAGGGACAAGGACGCAACCCACAGAACTATTGATGCAATCACAAGCGTGACTTAACGATGGAAAACAGAACAATGCGCAATTTGAAATTGGTGGGAAGCAGATACCAAAACTCTGCATGAACATGAGGGATGAACACCACAGACTAGCAATCCATGAGAAAGAAGGAAGGAAAACCCCCAAACAATGAATTGGGGATATTTTAACTCATTCCGCGTGAAGAAGCTGAACAGACTCATGATCTAGTTAGTGGGCAGCCCATCCGCACGTCGTGGAGAGTGAGAGCAGGCATAGGCATGGTAGTGGTCTTTCTGCGAGCAAATCGCTGCTCCAACTAACAATGGAAAACTAAGGTGGTGGTGAGAAAAATAGATTGGTGACACATGGCTCTTCCCCCATGACTCAATGTTCAACATCCCCCCTTCCTTATCCTTCGGAATCATTCCCCTTCTCAATTTAGTTGCACTGAACATAGTTGGTTGGGTTATTTAATTAAGATGCACATTTACATGATGTCACAATTTAATATATGTCGTATGTCCCGAGATACCATCGATGACCATTCCTATCCGAAACATAACATAACTAAATCAATGGTGGGGCCTTTTCCCTTAGCTCCTCACCATGATTATTTACAACATATGTATTAATGAAAACGGGGTCAAAACCGAGGTGTTACATTAATACTAATACTTCTTCAATGAAATTCAAATGGCCAAAGGCCAATTTTTGGTCAAAAACCAATTTTTACCAAAGAAACTCTTAATATGGATGGCTAAAAGCCGTTGTGAGGTCAAAGACCTAAATTCAAGAAACCTGAACAATTTGGCCACAAGCCAGACATCAACAAAAGCCCTAGGAAAGGTTGGATCTGATACCAATGTAATGAACAAAAATATATAATAAATAAACACTAAATAACTATTAAAAATTAAATAAATAACTCTTAACAAAGAGTGTAACAAATATAAAATAATATATTAATTATAGTTATTAATTACTAAAGTGAAAAGGTGTAAGCTTTCACTACACATGCTCAAGCCTATAAAGGCGAGCCTCAATGTAAGAACTTATGAATTATCTATCCAATTATCAATATATTATTTATCCTATCATCAATTTATTATTATGGCGTATTTGATATCCCAAGTCTTTTGGTAATATTATTTGTGTGAGAAAACTTATGTTCACTTCAAGTGGTATCATAGCCTCGTTGGGTGATCCGGCCTTTGGCCTTAATTCTCAGAGCTTGTCTGATTTTTGGCTTGTAGCATTATTTTAGGGTTTCCCTAAAATATTGGACATTGTCCAAAAGAAAAAGAAAAACGTAAAAAAAAAGGAAAGAAAAAAAAAAGTAAAAAAAAAAAAGAGAAAAGATAAAAGGAAAAGGAAAAAAAAGAGAGAGGGTAAAAGTGAAACTACACTTGGTTTCTTAAAGTGGGTTTGAGTTTGAATATAAAAGTGCATAATAATTTATTTTTTCTTTTTTTTTTACTAGGGGAATCGGCAACTGGGGCCGGGATGGTACTCGCATGACACGGGGTCCAGGGATCCATTCCCGCTACCACTATAAACCTAGGTGCCCCACACCTGCTGCAAGACATGGGACATGGTTAAACCTGGGTGGGGTTGATCTCGTGACCTCCAATTTACAAACAACTTCATTACAACGGAACCACCAGTGAGCCACACCCATGCGGGCATAAAAGTGCATAATAATTACTAGTAAAGAGAAAGTGATATTTGAACTTAGGTGGGGAATGTAACACTCATTCCTCCCAACCACCCAATCTACTCGCATTTTACAAAACTTAAGGGAAAAAAAAGATTAAAAAGTTGCATAATAATTGCTACTAAAAAGCAAATGAGATTTGAACTTAGGTGGGGAAGGTAACACTCATTCCTCCCAACCACCCAATCTACTCTACTCACATTTTTACAAACTATTGGAAAAAAAGGAGATATTGATTAAATTTAAAAGAAAACTCAAGAATATGGATTTTAATGTTGAAAAGAAGGAAACTTTTCCTATCACCTTACAAAAAAATGTTGCAATATTATTTAGAATTAAAAGGACACTTGCAGGGAAGGATATCACCATTTCTATTGCACCTGCTGAAAGTAATAATTATATTAGTACTGATTTCGCTAACCATTTAGTGATTCCTGAGTCAAATATAAGGGAAGAGCTAGACTTTTTGGACAAAAAACGAACTGAAATAAGTGGCTTACAACTGAGTGTTGGAGATTATATGGTCACATTGAAATTCATTGTTAGTTCCTTATGGAGCTTTGACAGTGACATAATTTTGGGTTTACCCTAGATAAAAACATTGGCGACTTTCATCTTAAATGCCGAAAAGAAGTTTTTGACATTTTCCTATAAACGAAAGAGAACCACATTTCAAGATATTACAATGAAGTCAAAAATAGAACCTCCAACATCTGAAGAATTCCAAGATATATCAGAGATGATTTCACAGGGTAATCAGAAGTCAAAACAAAAGAAGCAGAAAGAAGTTGAAAAAATTGTCGCTAGTAAGGATGAAGAGATTACTCGTTTGAAGAATCATAGTCAAGACTTGATTGCATAGATTAATAAATTAAAAAGGGAAAATAGATCGCAAGAGGAAATCATAGAGGAATTTCACCAAAAGGAAGTGGATATCCAAAATGATTTAAATAAGAAACTATTACAAAAAAATGAAGAAAATTATCGCTTAAAAATTTTGAATCAAGGGTTGACTGAACAAATAAAAAAATTAAAAAATGAGAAGTTAAAAAAATCCTTAGAGTTATTATCAATTAGTAAATCACAAGAATCACAAACAATTAAAGTTTCTACATGGGTTCCACAAACGTCTCCAATGCCTTATCGTCACCCAAATCACAGAACTCGATACAACCAACATCCAATTAAAGCAGAAAATAAACATCATTCTTCTTATAGGAAAACTGACTACAACCTTGAAAATGAACAAAAACAACATCGACAACTTTTATGGAAGCCTAAATTAAGAAGTTATGTATGAGAAGTCGATCATCAAACAATTCCAATGAAGGTAGATTTGGAATGGATCACTTCCCAAAAAATGCAACACATTAGTTCAGCAATCCGAAGATTATATCTCCTAGTTTCATCAAGCATCGTAGTTCCAAGCTCACAACATCATGAAAATTCCTTACGAGCAAGAGAACAAATTCATACAATAAACTATGCTTTGAGGACAAAGCAATTCTAAGGGGGAAGCAATGTAATGAACAAAAAGATTTAATAAATAAACACTAAATAACTATTAATAATTAAATAAATAACTCTTAACAAAGAGTGTAACAAATATAAAATAATATATTAATTTTAGTTATTAATTACTAAAGTGAAAAAGTGTAGCCTTTCACTACACATGCTCAATCCTATAAAGGTGAGCCTCAATGTAAGAACTTATGACTTATCTATCCAATTATCAATATATATTTGTCCTATTAATGGCTTATCGAATATTCCAAGTGTTTTGGTAATATTAATTGTATGAAGTGAATAAATATTCGCTTCAATGGTATATTGTGTTGTTGGTTGGGTTGTGACCACCCCTTGAATAGGAAAAGGGTTTTGCATCACCATAGGCCGTTGGGTCTTTTGAGGTAGAGGAGGTTGCACCTAAGGGGTGGAAGTGGTGTCACAATGGTTAGCTTCATCCTAAAGATGGATATCTTGAGATAAATGGGGAAAATTGTGTGTGTAGTTTCCATAAACATTGCAAAAGGAATAAGGATGATTGGTTTGCAATTGAAGGTTCTTTCCCTGTCTTGGAGGTCAGTTAGGGTCTTGATTTGCAAGATTTGTACTGTTACACAGAAAATATTCCTACGGTTTTGGGTGCACCACAACAAATAAGATGACACTAGAAATCACATCCATTCTTAAGTATGCTATATAAATTAAAGAAGCTAACAACTAAGGAATATATGAACCTCAACTGGATGTTCTAAGAATACCACCATTGAGCTCACGATCAAATGCATGTCCCTATAATTTTCCCTCAACAACAAATATATATATCCAAGAATACAATATATTAAATGTTAGCATTCAAACTAGCATAATCCATTTAAACATGTATAAATAAAATATACCCGTGGATACAAATATAAACAATTGCACATGAAATTTGGACGAGAAATGGATATTTCTATTAATATAAAAACAGAGATACAATGTGACAACCTCTGTCGGCACCTTGTCACAACGGAGAAACCAAGTTTCTCCACCTGGTCCTTCACTTATTCAATCCTATATAGCAAGGAAAGCTCACAAAGACAATAGAGAGCTCTGGAGAAGAACATAAAGAGTTATATCCACAAGGACAAAGGGATGTAGACTCAAGCATATGGAAATGGGGAACAAAATTCTATAGTTTTCTTACTCTCAAAGTTTATCCTCCTCTCATGATTCATAATGGCTCAATATATAGTCGTCAAATGGGAAATGGAGGGTCGAATCAAATCGTTTCTAGGCATATGGAAGGCCAAGGATCAAGCTATTCATTACGTGACGAGGAAACTCCAAATAGTTTTTTATTTTTAGCATAAAACCCAATGTACGTGGGATGTAATGGTGCAATATGAATATACGCAAACTACATAGCTGTTGACCCACATGTATCTTCAAAAATGTTGTTTTTAAGGTTAAACTGAAGCATTAAGGCTATAGTGAGTAAGGGGTGTATAGTGAGTCTACATAGGGACAAGGGAAGGCCATCAAGACATGATGCATAAGGTGTGGAAAATGATTCTATAAAATAATCCCCCTAATTTTTGAGGTAGGAGGGGTACACGATGGCTGAAATACATTATAATAGTCAGAGGAGTGGAGTAGTTAATATCCAGGTGGAAGAACTAGCCACTCACGTGCATAATACAATGATAACTCTATATACATGACTACATATCTGGAGTACATAAAGTAGTCCCGGATACATATAAGTACAATGGAAATGAATAAGAATAATAAGAATATGTCATAAGTGGTCACATCCATGTACAATACATAGTGGATTCTCGTCTCCATACTAAATGAAGACATTTGGTGCATAATAAGGTACATTGCTATGGTATGAGAACTGAAATCACATAGGTAATATCATGATCAAGGTAGTAGCATATATGGAATGCCACCATACTCTAAGGTATTCTACACAAATTGTTGATGGTGGTACATGTCCCATCACGTGAATAAAGGTATTGAGGTTGAACATGATGAAACATCGTCTGATAATCAGTCATTGATGTATACCGTCAACAGACGAGAGACAACCCATCGATGATGAAAATCGGTGTCAAGGTATCGAGTTCATTCAATAAGTGTGAATAGATGTGAATAGAGGTGTTGAGTTCGAACACTTGAATAATCCATCGATCAGGGGACATTGATGTACTCCCAAATATGTCAATGGCGAGAGGACATGCCACTAATGACTGCAAGTCTCAAGGAACTCAATTGGCTCTAGATCCAAATTCCATAATAAATGATCTGAAGCCGATGGAATGGAATCCATTGGAATGAGAGCATTAAGGAATCCCCCATCAACTAACATGAAGTACAACAACAAGGTTGGATAATTTGGAAGAACTCAGACGAACAAGATGTACATGAACCAGTAACCATGTGCATCTCTTACGCATATCGGCTGTAAGTAGCATACGAAAGAGGCCCTCTAAATATAATCCAATGATCAAAACTAATGATAGAGCCGAGGAAACCACCAATAGGGTCTAATTGAATACAATACATGTCACAAATCCCAATGTGTGAATAGATTTATTGCTGTCGAACACAAGGTAAACTGCTCAGTCAGTGACCGATGATGAGATGTCATCTGTTAAGTTCAAGGTCACCTAATGATGATGAAATTAGGCCCAGGTTGCCAGGTAGGACCGAAGCTCTATGATGTATCAGAAATGGCTAACATGCAGAGTCAATAAAATTGACGAATGGAAAACTCAAACTAAATACTTCCTTCGAACAAGAGCGTGAGGAAGATGGAAACACTTAGGCAACATAGACTCAATGTGAAAACTAGGACAACTCTGTGATAAAGGAGGCATCAACAGAGGATCCATGGGGACGATAAGCTTAACCAGTCAATGGATAAAATTGTGAATAATGAGTAAAAATCCTAAGGTCATACTATAAACCCAGTCCATGATGAATAGACTCATAAACTATGCTATGTTCGAAGGCAACATGATAGCTACCAATATAAGACAATATCATTTATTGTCTGTATTTTTATGTTTTTTTAATTTTTTGGTCTTTTTCATATTATAAATATTGAAAATGAATAAAATTTTCTTATAGTACAAAGGAGAGGAAACGAATCTCACAATCAAGCAATCTAGTTCCAAGCAGTGGAACATACGTATGGTCAATGCAAGGAAGTGCATGCAGGATAAGGACATTTGAGGGAATGTTTACTCTTGGGTAAAGGGTGATCAAGTTGAAAAGGATAAAAAGTAGGATTTTCTTGGCTAGACTTGAGACGAGCTCATGTAATTTTGAAGAGGGGATTTGACATCAGGGATAATCTTAATACCACCCCCAAAATTTATATGTATAATAAATGGGAAAATATCCCTAATATATAGGAAATTTTGAAGGTTATTTTATCAATAATATAATATGTATATATAATTTTTTGGCTAATCTTTCCTCCTATTATAGGATCTTTTAAAATCTTAGCGAATATTTCACTAAATTATAAGATATTGTAAAATCTTGGCAAAAATTTCACTGCATTATAAAATATTGTAAAAAATTGGTGAATCTTTCATCAAATTATAAAACCTTGTAACGTCATGGTGAATATTTTTCTATGAAGACTCATCTTTTGATTATGCGGATTACTAAGGTAGTGAAATATAAGATCATATACCAAATCTTGACTCTCTCGACTCCTATATCCTCAAATGAGCAAATGCATGAATGAGGAGAGGAGGGATGTATTTATACATTTCACAAGTAGTGTTGGGTCACTTACAAATGGAGGTGATGGTGAAACACAACTACACTAACTAGATTTAGCGAAAGTGGGGAATCCTCATTTTATCTCGTCCCTTAATGGTTCAATGGACATGTGGGGACCAAAATATTGACATACCGACAAGCTGATAGAACTGAACACTTTACACTATGGAGTGATTAAGGCACCCACAAACCATTATTACAACGTGGATTATTATCGAGACCCACAACCATAATATAGTGTATGAATTCCCAATTATCTTATTTTCAGAAGCTCTCATTTTTAAGCTACCCTCCAAGAAAAAATAACATGTTTATATGTTTATAGATAAGAATGCCACTTTTTCCTTTCTTTTGTTGACAATCAAAATATCAATTATGTCATTTGATTTAGAATTTTTAGAGTTAGTTAGAAACCTGCAATGGTTGTTAGAAATAAGAACGTACACTAATAAGAATAGAAAGCACATTAATTCATCATCACACATATTATTAGAACTAAAGACTACTTTTTCTCAGATAAACCGAGGAGTTGTTTGTATCCATGTCCTTGAAATTTTTGAAAGCATGCAAAATGTGGTAAAATTGTTTTATCACCCTCATTGAATGCAAAAGACTATATATCAAATAGCATAATATCTACATCTTATATCAAACATGCCATGTACATATTATATACAATCATGATGGAAATCAAGTATCGTATTCCAACTAAATCATATATTTATCATACATAACTAGATCCATTCCTAGATAATGATAGCAATTACACATAAAAAAAATCATCAAAAAACATTTTACTTCTGAACGGCCCTTACAAAAAACAAAATTTTGTAAAACAAGTATTGAACCCAATAGATTTAGGTCACAAATAAAATTGACGAAATTGGAAATATGAACAAAAAAATATTACAGTCGCGAACTTCTCAATACAAATAAAGGAATCTAACATAATGATTTGGACAACTCTATAACAAATCTAAAATAATGAACATTCCACTGTAGCCCCACCATTATAATTAGTGTGCATTCATTTATATTACAAACATCCTAAACATCAACAATAACAAACATAAAATATGAACATATACACTCATTAACTCCTTAGATCCAATAATATTTGTAGAACAAGATCCTAATAAAAGCACATTTTAAACAAGTGTCTCAAATTTAGTTTGAATACATAAAAACCATGTGGTGTATCTCCACTAAGAGTAGCATCCACTAACAACATATAAATTTCAATCGACAGTTCAAATGTGACAAGGCATAAAATAAATCATATGTTTTGATCTCTATACCACTTTCATGAAACCAATACTCCTAAGATAGAATAAAATCCTAATAACATCGAATGAGCCCTAAGAATCAAAAGTTCCCTAGAATTCAACAAGCCTCAAAAATCATCCATGATAAAAAGCATTATAAAAGGTAAATTTACAACATAATAATCTATTGTAACTGTGGATTTAAAGCATAAAAAACATGATAAAAAGCATACCACATTAACTATTGTATAAAAAGCGTGATGCATGTTTGTATTCTTTGATAAATTGCATGTTTGGCAATCTAATTCAAGACTCGGGATTTCGGTAATGGATATTTTATGGGAAGATTAAAATGTTGAGAAAACTAAGAATATTGGAAATCGGGGGTTCAAACAAGGTATCACATGAAATTGGCTAAAAATAAAACAGAATGCAACCATATGCCTGAATTTCAAGGAAAATGGAGGGTGAAATAACCCTTGGGAGCCTCCATTACTGAATATTAGGGGCTAAGGAATGATTTCACTAGAATTCATCTATAAATTGGGGGCGAAATATAGATTGGAGGGAGATTTTTCTAGGGAGAATTTTTTTTTTTCATTTTCCTCATTAATATATGGGAGGCTATTCATTTTGGATTTATTTTTCTTCTAATAAATATTGGGTGAATATATTTTAGCTGAAAAAAGCCTTTCCATATAAAAAAATAGCCCACTAAATTCTTCTAACAATAAGGCTATATATAGCCCCTAAAATTATAGCCCCTTAATATATCCCATGGGCTATATATAGCCCCTAAAATTATCCATGTCCGACATTAAGCTCAATAAGGCAAGTGGATGTATGTGATGCATTTACAACTTGATATAAAGCGGGAGTCCCTCGGGAAAATGGCCAGCATAAAATCTAAGAAAGAACATGAGGGTGAAAACACGAAGTTGGTATACACTTTTTTCCTATTTTTTGACAAAAAAATTGCAAAATTTTATGTTTTTCAACTTAAACCCTTTCAAAGCCATATCCCCCTTATGAATTTCACCTTGACGTAAACACAATAGGTTTAGAGAATTATATTAGCTTTGTACTCAGTTTTTTTTTTAATATGAACATATAGTAGGACAAATTTGACGGGCACCAATGACATATACTTTAAATTTTTAGGTTTGGAAAATGAGCGACCTTTGTTCCCTTCATTTTTTTTAGAGATGGTTATCCAATTTACGGAAACCAAATGTACGTTCATAATCTACACAAATTGTACTTTGCAATGGACTATATGTTGCGGATTTTCAAACCTAAACACTATTTTTTATTATTTTTTGAAATAACATATGTTTAAAAAATGGTGCCTTATTGACACATGTTTGTGTCCTCCCATTTTCTTTCAAATGTGACTCTTATAATACAAAATAAAGATACCCTTTTGAATATGACAATGCAAGGAACATCCCTGTGAGTTTTTACATTTTTTTGTTGTCATTGTGATGATCTTGAATTTTTAGTGTGACTGATTCTCAAAAAATTGTATAGCAACTTCACATTTTCACCTATGAAATATCTATTTGAAGGCATGGCAGGGATACGAGGGAATCCCATACCTAAGGAGGAATATGAACATGGGAACCATATGGAAAAACAAGACCTAACTACAGCACCCATGGTCGAGGGAGCTCTATCGCTTACATAATGATGCTCCTAGTAGCAGTGGGGTGGCACCATGTCATTAATAAGCAGGTTTGTACCTATGGTTAATGTGACATATTCATGGAATAATGCAAAAATGCACATGGAATAATATCCTATCCTATAAGTTAGTTCAAATTTATACCTGCAATGGGAATGAACAAGCTTGGAAATGGTCAAATTCTACTAAGGCTCAACGAAAACTACATAAAAAGGGGACCTTGCACAACAATATTAGTCCAAAACAGTTGTAAATAACCAATAGAAGGTATAAACTATAGTAAAGTGGGTAAAAACATTTTAATAAATAGTAAAAAATTGACCATTTACCATACCATTTGTTTTTTTACCCCTTATAGTGAGTTTGGAACTCTTTGAACCCTTGAACTTCAAAGGCAGATTCTTGGAGCTACGGGCCATGAAATCAACAACCATCACGACCAGGTAATTTATCATTCCATTCTCTTTCAATGCATTACTTTAATTTCAATTTTCCATGATGAATTTTGATTTTTTTGGCCACTAAAAGTATGTTTCTAATCCCACACGATTGACAAGTCATCTGGTTGCGTATAGGGCTTGATATACATGGGAAAAGTGAAGCTTGTCTATGTGGACACACGTCTGTCAACATTGTGACCCACATATAAGGTCATGGATGTTTTTTTTTAAATACAAATCCTCATAAAATATCTTCTCCTTTGTAGGATGGTGCTCGAATGGAGGGAGAGAGAGAGAGAATGAAGATGTTGATAAAGTTGTCATTGGTAATTTTATTTCCCAAAAATCATTAGAAAGATGTGTTCTCTGCAAGTTTTGGAACCTAGTAATCCCGAGGGATCAACCAAGGCTACTAATTAAAATGCTTGTAAAATATTGGGATCCATACATGGAGGAATTCATAATATATGGTATTCCATTGATACTCGACGTAGAATATATTTATTTCATCACTGGACTATCCCGTCAAGATGAGGTCGTAAATATTAGGGCTCGCAGAGTAGGTGGGGGTATGAGTATTGATGAGTATATAGTTATGTATTTATTTCCTGAAACTGAGAAGGTGGGAAGTCAAGTCCCCATCAATGTGATTCAAAGTCTCATTCTGAAAGTGATTATTCTAGTTCTAGTGAGAAAAGTAAGATCGACATCACTACAATAGGCATCACGACCTGTCATGTTCTATGCAGTAGAGTGTATGAGGCCCATCATTTATGATTGGATCACTTCCTTGTTGGGTAGCATGAAACATTAGTTGACAGACTACAAGCTTGGTTGAACCAAGAATTTTGTTTGTCCAGTATCCTATGCACTTTTTTCTTTCGGAGGGTACCGAGCCTTAGTCCCAGGGTTGAGTTCCCTCCTCATAGTTTGCAGGATCCATCCCATACTTCTTGGACTGAGGTGATCCATAGGTTAGGAGGAGGTAGAGCACCTTCTCTCTTCACAGGTACTTTTTTCCATGTGTGGTGATGATACATCATCGTCATAAATGACTATCCCTATGCAGGGATCGACTTCGGTGGATACTTAGATATGCCACTACCACAAGGGTCCGCATTCAGAGACATCGATAAGATCTATTTTGTGTTTTTGGAATATTTCATTTTTTGTATTTTTTACATAAGGAAATCAAAAACGTGTTTTTGGTGGTATCATGTACTAACATTGGGCTTGTTTGCGCAAATGTAGGTCCACAATGACCAGATGGTTTCCTACAACATCGACGTAGGGATCAAGGAGATGAGATGATAGGAATTGATTTAGAGCATAAACTATAGAACATATAGAGAAACATGGCCCGCTTGAACCACTTGATACCCATGGTATAGGTTGAGGACCTATCTGAGGTGATGCAAAAACATGTATTCGGGGTACCTATTCCGTGCGTTATACTATTCAAGAGATTAGAAAACGTTGTAGTGTGTTATCATGATCATCATCCAGTCCCACAGGCATATATATCGTATATTATTTTTTGTATTGGTCGTGTATATTTTGAGGGCTTAAAGCCCATTTTTGTACTATGACACCATATTTTTGGAAACTTTTATTCGGAAATAAAAATCATAGCTAGGGTTTGATATATACACATATTTCTAAATATGAATGCGAATGTCTTATGTACATGCTTCTTTAATTATGTGACAAATTCCAATCTAAAATTTAATTTTCATCTGAATCAAACATTTGATTGTAACGTATAGGTATATGAATGTATTTAATGTAATCAAAATTTTGTTCCAACAATCTTACCCTTAAGAATCTTCTCAACAATGTTGGATCTTTGATACAGTAAAGTCCATTCAATTATGAAAAAATCAATTGTGAATCCAGGTGAACCTATAGAGATCGAATACAATTTGAAATCGCATCGCATAATAGTTTAATTATTGCACTATAATCGCCACATTATTCGAGGATGGTTGGAGGCATACTCCTCCTAAAGACATAAGTTTACCCTTAGGTGCATAAATAACCTGATAAACAAAAGCTAAATTCTGTGTATGGTGGTTGTTCTTAATGGATAAATCTACTCAAGTAGACTCTAGCCAGATATCCCTAGTCCAAGTGGATACAGAACAAATCAAGTACATAATACAATCTACTTTCTTAGATCAAATAGAAATGCAAGTTAACAGATAGATCACCTACCTAAAGTCTACAAATCCTCTTCTCTCTTTGTTGATCCAAGCTCTAGAGCCTTCAAATATTGAGCTGCAAAACCCTGTAGAGCAAGTGGAAACAAGCAAAAAGTGCATGCATATCTAAACATGAATTGTTCTAAGCTATTAGTTAAGGAAGAAATCTCTAAACATCATCAACACAACAATGTTTATGGAAAGATTTTATATTATTGTAATCAAGGAGATACATATAATTACATAAAGAAGGAGTGTCACAACCTAGCCTTAACGCTGCAACCTTCAATCCAACAATACAAAACATGCCTCCAAAGCAAGATAGTAAACCTACCAAAGGATGATATTTTTCCTCCAAAAGGATGATTGGGATCACCTAGAAATTCCACCAGCATACGAGTACCATAGTCCTTCCTCCCTTTCCAATGGAGAGAAGGTTCAATTTATAAGGCTAAAGGGATAAAGTAGGTTGAGGATTAGGAGGAGGGGTCTACGGTATCCTCCCCATAGGTTAGGGAACTGAATTCCACCTCACCTAGAAGCTATGGATGATCCTCCACCTCATCCACCTTGGAGAAGGGCCTCAAAACTTCTCTTTTCCCCTCAAAACACCCATGGCGCACTTAGCAGTAGGAGACAAAGCATTGACACACCTTGCAAGAGGAGAAAGAGTTCTAGTGTTGCTCCTTGCATGAAGGGAAAGAGTTTCGATGCACCTTCCCTTAGGAGAAAATGCGTCAGCCCTCCTAGAGGAGGAAAAAGAGATAGGGGAAAGTTCAAACTCAATGCACTTTATCCAGGGAAAATTTAGGGATTATGAATAAGGTTGACATATGGACCAAGATGACAAAATTTTGGTGTAACAAAATGCCCCCCAAAGCATGAAGTTAGAGGAATGTGATAGGTGAATGCTTTACGAAGTGAATAAATCGAAGGCAAGGATGTTGGTTGGAGTTTATTGCAGTACAACTGACTCAAGTCTCATATGGATCATAACATGGATTTCAACCAATATAATGCAGATCCAAGGTAGTACAGACCGACTGAACACCATCATGGCTACTAAACACAAGCGTAGATCCATGATGAGATGATAACATAGCCACAACCAATACAAAGTGGATCCATGTAATATGACTCAAAAAAACTTCGTCGCAGCCTAGGAAAAATATCAGATAACCAAGGGTCTTCAAGATGAACCCGCAACGATACGAATCTAACCATGTGAATACAATTTCTTGATGTCGAACATGGTAGAAACCACTTGATTACCAGTATTTGATGTAAACTATTAACAAGTGCGAGGGAAATCACCATTGATGTCATTGATTCCCAAGGTATCTCAGTACATTCCGCCAAGTGTGAATAGAGGACTTAAGTCAAACACTCGGTAGAATATTTCAATCAAGTTTCAATGATGTAAACTCATGTTGAAAGTGAAGTAACTTTCCATTGAGGCATGCAGGCCCAAGGTACTTGACTTGGTTTCTAAGTCTTGTTCCTGGATGAGGTGTTGAATTCGACAAGAATAGACTCATCGAAGGAGGGTCGTGATGAATCCCCCGTAATCGACACAAAACACGATCATAGATGTTTTAGAGTAAACTAGACAGCTGAGTAATATATGAGACTAAATCAGAGATGAATGACATGATAGAAGGTAAAATGACTATAGACAGTGAAGAGATGACCAAATCTCTCTTGAACATGGGCATGGCATGACTTGGTAGTATTGACACAAGAATGATACCAATCCCCTAATCCAACTGATGGTGGGCGTATTTTTGGACAACTCAAGTGAGGTAAGAAGACTCATGGAATCGGCAGGACTCGAAGACAAACAGATTATCGAAGTACCGAAATGCATATGCAGATGAGTGCAATGCTCAAGAGTAACTATGTACTGTCGTAAATACAACGAAACACAAAATCTTTCCTTAATTTCCCCATCACGAAGGATGAGTGCCTCTTTTCTTTTTTACGAGTTAAAAGAGGGTAACAAACACTCGTTATAGCTCATTAAGTGATGAGTCCATTCTCATATATTTTATGAACCTAAAAAAGGAGGGCTTTGTTCCCAAAAAGGGTCCTCCATTGTTTAATTTTACGATTCTGACAAAAGTAAAATCATTTGTTTGTTTCATGTTTACAGAGTCTGAAATGACTAATAAGACTCTAGGATAGAGTATTTTATAAATTTAGTCATTGAGGCCTGAAAAAGTATAAAACAATACCCAGGAGAACTCTTCGAGTCATGATTGGTTGAAGCGTACCTTTTTCATAAGTAGTGCCCCCTATTCCAAAAAAGGAGAAAAATATCACCAAGAATACGACTCTTCAGGTCCTTTTATGAGCGTGAAGAAGACAAGTTCACTCAAAAATATTTTCACATTTTAAGCGTCCAAAAAGAGCTTAAAGAGGACTCTATAAAGGTTATTTTTTCCTAATCCAAATTTAACGAGTCTAAAAAATAGTAAAAGTACACTCGATACTTCTTCACTAAGTTTTTTACTAGCGCGCCGAAGGTATAAAAGGCGCTTGGAACCTTTTTCATGTTTAAATCCAGAGCATCAAAAAATGATAAAGTAAGCTCAAACCACTTTTCATGTTTTAACCAGGGCACAAAAAATCAAAAGTAAGCTCAAAACCATCTTACTATTTTTAACGAGCTTGAAGATAGGTTGAAGAATGCTCAGGGTATCTGGTTCATTTTTTAACAATCTTGGAACAGAGAAAAAACTATACTCAAAGTGTCATTTCATGGTTTAGCAAGCTTGAAACTAAAAGAAAGTATGCTCAAATTGACTTCCATTGACGATTGATTTCCCAACATGATGTCTAGTGGTTGGTACTTGCCCCCAGTATAACTGTCAAGTAGCTAAATCCAACATAAATAGGTAGGGTACATGCCCCCCAAGCTTCACTTCGTATGCTTTACAAGCATATGAAATGAAGGTTCAAAAATTGAGTCTTGACACAATGGAAGAATCCGTTTCATTTTTTAAACAAGCTTGACACGAAAGGGGAACTCTGCTCAAGGTCAGTTTTATTTTTTAACAAGCATGAAACCAAGAATAAACATTGCTCAAGGTGACCTATTCCATTTTACGCAAGCTTGAAACAGAAAAGGAACTATGCTTTTGGGGACCTGTTTCATCTTTACGCAAGCTTGAAACAAAAAATAACTATGCTTGAGGACATTAGTTCCATTTTTTAATGAGATTGAGACATAATAGGAACTATGCTCACAGGCATCCGTTTCATTTTTTAACGAGCTTGACACAGAATAGGAACTATGCTCACCGACATCCATTTCATTTTTTAAGATAATTGTCAAGTAGTTAAATCCAACATAAAGAGGTAGGGTACATGTCCCCCAAGCTTCGTTTCGTCTTCTTTAAAAGCAAATGAAATGAAGGTTCAAAAATTGAGTCTTAACACAAAGGAAGAATCCATTTCATTTTTTAAACAAGATTGACACGAAAGGGGAACTCTTCTCAAGGTTGGTTTTATTTTTCAACGAGCTTAAAACCAAGAATAAAAATTGCTCAAGGTAACCTATTTCATTTTTACACAATATTGAAATAGAAAAGGAACTATGTTTCATTTTTATGCAAGCTTGAAACAGAAAATAACTATGCTTGAGGACATCAGTTTAATTTTTTAACGAGCTTGACACATAATACGAACTATGCTCATCAACATTCATTTCATTTTTCAACAAGCTTAACACATAATTAGAACTATGCTCACAGGTATCTATTTCATTTTTTAACAAGCTTGACACAGAATGGGAACTACGCTCACATGAATCTGTTTCATTTTTTAACGAGCTTGACACAAAATGGGAACTATGCTCACCACAGATTTCTAAGCCAACATTATGTCCAAATTTTTGCGTTTTCCCCCCTAATAGGAGACATTCCCCCAAAACTTCCTCATGAGGAGAAGAATCTATGGTTTTCAAATGACTGAACTTCATCACGAAGTCTGGAGTCGAGATAAACGACGGGAGAAGGGGAAGGAACCACAACAATGTGTGGTACATTCAGGGAATTATGATGACTAGGAGTCATGCAATGATCAAGTTTAACAAAGGAAAGCTGATGAATGGTCACAATCCTCCCATCATTGGGAAAATACATCACTCGAAAGAGTGTGGACACTATAGCTTTCATAGCATAAACATAATCACGTCCAAGGAGTAGATTAAAATATAAGGAACATTGGACTACCATAAAATCCATGCAAACAGTTTTCCCTCCTAAAGTAATAGGAAAATGAAGAAGGATCCCTAAAGGTGTAGTAGGTCTTTGATTAAAAGCCAGTATATGATCGGTGGTTGGCACAAGCGGAGGAGAACCTATGGCTTTCCAAGTAGTAGAGGATAGAATACTAATAGAATCCTCTTAATCAATAATAGTGTAGAGTATACTCTTAACAGTAACTCACACATGTATCTGGAAAGGGACACTCGAATGAAGACATGATTTTGTTAGGTTACTCCAGTCAAAGGAAATAACCTCACTACTTGGACAAGGTTTTGTTGAAAGAGACAAAACTTCCTCTTGTGTAGAACAATCAAAACTAAATACAAAAACTTTAGAAGGTTTAATTTCACTCTCAACTGGAAGAGAGGGACAAGAAAAATACTGTTTCGAAGAGACTACTTCAGTCTCAACACTCTCTGACAAAAGAGTGGGATTGGGTAGAGATGGCATCGACTTGGCCACTTTAACTTCACTCTCCAAAGGAAGAGTGGCATGAACTATCTATTCTCCACTCTCTAAAGAGAGAGTGGGATCAACCAAGGATGGAACTAGATCGACCACTTCAACTTAACTCTTCAAGGGAAGAGTGGGATCGACCCAGGTTAGAACTAGATCGAGCACTTTATCAACAAATGGGAGGTCAAGGGACAACTTATGATAATCGATTGGAAGTCATTGCTAAGGAACAGTAATATATTCCAACAACTTAGAAGCTTCATCCATGAGAGGATAAACTTAAGTAAGGTGCATGTCCTTACATAGTAAGCAACGATGTTTTACCTTTCCTTTTCGACTCTTAACCACAGATTCAATGGTTGATGGGGTATCATAAGTGTAAATACCGGAGGTTGGTGACATGAGGTGTTGGGAAGCCTCAAACCACACTTCAAAAACCCAGGAAATACCATGACAATATTTCAAAAGATGGTCACCCTTGCAAATTCTATAGGGGAACTTATGCTTACAAGGTGTTATTGTGGGAAATTCAACACTCTCAGCACTATGATTAGTGGCTGATGGGTTTCCAACGTGACGATCAGAGGGATTTGTGACCTTTTGCTTAGTGTTATTCTTCTTAGCCTTCCTTTTCGTCTTCTTCTTACCTGCCCGTTTACTAAGATCAGAGTTTTCAACAGGTGAAGAGCAAGAAATGGAAGTCAATTCAATATTTGAGAAAGAATGAGAAGGGTTAACATGAGTTTGATGCTCATGCAGTGAAGGATCGTGATCTGACACAAAAGGTGCATTTGGTATAACATGATTGGACAATAACCACACAGAAAATCCTATAGTCAATCCGGGAAGACTCAAAGTTTCCATGAAGGGAGGACCAATAGCTCCACAAGGGGGAGAAACAAAATACATACCCTGAAAAGGGGTCTCTTGACTAGTGGTCCTGGGGAAGTCTCCCATATCTGAACTCGGTAAGAATCTCTAAAGTACCACAAAAATCAAACACTACTCAAGTCTAAAAGAAACAAGTAAACTGTGTGAATAGGAGTGGATCAAAAATCAGGATCCTCATGGGATTATTAAGTCTTCACAACTCGCTATATACCGCAGGGTCCAACAGTAAAATGCGACGAGGAGGATTGGGACTCTACCCTTTCCTGAATACCTGACTACCTGGACAACACATGCATAGTAATATCCCCAAGTTTTTTTCTCAGTGTATTGCGATTCCAAGATGTCCAAAAGGTTAACTCAATTGGTCGAATGAATACTAAGAGAGTCTCCCAATATACACTAGGTACGAGGGAGCTCAACTACGTAGTGGTGTTGTATAATGCACAATCGTTCAATGGGAGCCTTCTGATATACTACTAAGTACGTGAAGTACTTTTCTATATACCCAAAGGTGCATGAAAAGTCATTCGATATACCGGTTGGTACATGGAAGAACTAAAATCCCTCGGGATGCAGTACAGGAAAATAAAGACAGCTTCCACACTTCAATATGCCAAAACATATCTCTAACTTACACACATTTACTAAATGATTTTAATCTTAAGCTAGCATTAATTGTATCTTATGCGCTTAAGTGGATGCAAGAGGTGTAGACAGTAAATGTAAAAGAATGCAAATCCTAGCTACATGATGATGCATATTTCTCTTTCAATGAAAGCTACCTAAGGTAGGGAATACCTTTTCTGTTAAATAAGATAGAAATCAGAGATCTAACAAAACCAAGTTTTAGTCAAACCCAACTATGAATATTTAAAGACCAACATCAATTACAATTCTTGAAAAGACCCATGAATTATCATGCGATTTATAGGGGGGTCCAGGTTTTTTAATATGATCTTTTTTATTGAGTTTTCTTTTAAAACCAACATGAATCTAAACAGCAATGAAAAGAAGAATTCCTTCCTAGAGTGTGATAATTCTAAATTTATGCAATAATAGTCCAAAAAGCACAAATAGAAGCAAAGATGCAACAAAAATCAACAATGCATAAAACAAAGTAGGGAAGCACTTTGATTTTCAAATATATGTATCAAAATGAAACTTTGATAACTAACACTTTTTAGATCTATGAATAGAAAACAAGAGAATACCTACAGCACTCTAATCATTCAAAAATCCAAAAAGGAAAGATGACAACATCCAAACAACTCCAAAACACTCAAGAATTGCTCCAAATTTACCAAAATGAAACCAAAACTCAATGATTGAGGGTGGAGGAAGGGTTTGTAGATCAGATCTAACAATCTGAAAAGATCTGGTAATGTGATTAGGGATGGAAAGACTGAACCAATAGGTAGGGGATTGAAATTTTCCTCCACAACCAAGTCACTCACTTGACTAGTAAAACATACCAAACTCAACAAAATCCACTCCAAACATAGGTAATGTTGGACCTAGGGGTTATATGACCATCATATGTAGCCTACAAACCACAATCCATCAACCCAAAACCCAAAACTAAAGGAAAATTGAGTTGATCTTTGAGTTTTAAAGGCTGGTGCACCTTCCTACACTGCACCAAAGCGCCAGAGAGGGGTTTGCGCACTTAGTACATTGGGAAGAGTGCCAGTGGTGCTCTATCATGCAAGGGAAAGGGCACCATAAACACAATGGAGCTCTATGTACACTAGGAAAGAGTGCCAGTGGTGCACTTACAACATAGGGAAAGAGTGCAAGCAATACAATGGCGCTCTGTATACACTACCTAGGTGCACCAGAGAGGTAAAGAGGCTATATCTCCTGAGGGAGAAGAGATAGAATCCTAACACTAAACCCAAAAAGAGTCAAGGAGGTCCTAGAAACACTTCTAAGACAAAATCCAAAGGAGGGAGGGTCTCTAGAGGCTATGCAATGTACTGATAAAGAGACATGAAATCAAAAGCAAAATGAAATCAGATCTATGTCTTCCCCAGTATGGTCTCCAAATTTGTTAATGGATAAATATACTCAAGAGAACTCAAGTGAACTCAAGCCATATCTCCCTAGTCCAAGTGGATATAGAACAAATAAAGTACATAATACAATCAAATTTCCTAGATCAAATAGAAATGCAAATTAACAGATATATCACCTACCTAAAGTCTGCAAATCCTCTTCTCTCTTTGTTGATCCAAGCTCCAAAGCCCTCAGATCTTGAGTTGCAAAACCTTGTAGAGAAAGTGGAAACAAGAAAATAGTGCATGTGTTTATAAAAATGAATTGATATAAGCTAACATTTAAGGAAGAAAGATCTAAACATCATCAACACAACAATGTTTATGGAAAGAGTTTATATTATTGTAATAATCAAGGAGATACATAGAATTACATAAAGAAGGAGTGTCACAACCTAGCCTTAACGCTGCAACCTTCCATCTAAAAATCCAATCCAAGCCTCCAAATAAAGATATTAAACCTCCCAAAGGATGATATTTTGCCTCCAAAAGGATGATAGCGATCACCTAGAAATTCCACCAGCATAAGAGTACCATAGTCCTTCCTCCCTTCCCAATGGAGAGAGGATTCTGTTTATAAGGCTAAAGGGTTAGAGTAGGTTGAGGATTAGGAGGAGGGGTCTAAGTGATCCTCCCCATAGGTTAGGGAACCAAATTCCACCTCACCTAGAAGCTAGGGATGATCCTCCACCTCATCCACCTTCGAGAAGGAAATCAAACTTCTCTTTTTCCCCTCAAAACACCCCTAGTGCACTTAGCAGTAGGAGACAAAGCGTCGATGCACCTTCCAAGAGGAGAAAGAGTTCAAGTGGTGCTCCTTACATGAAGGGAAAACGTTTTAGTGCACCTTTCATTAGGAGAAAGGGCACCATGTTAGAATAATCAACCCATAGTTTACCCACTTAGACATTAATTCCATTATTTTTGTCTTGTTTGCCTAGTTCATGTGTCCCACCTTGTGCAAGTTGCTATTTTCCTATCCATAGAGGTCAAACTTGCCTTATTTGACTCATGTAGCACATGGGAGAGCTAAAGGAATCAATTCTGCCTTATTCCTAGCCTCCTAGGTGTCCTTC
>LPNX010555681.1:574804-645050 GCA_001517045.1 Pseudotsuga menziesii | reverse complement strand
GAAGTTGGTGAAGCCTCTTCACCACCTGAACCTCAAGAAGTAAGTAAAGAGTTTGTTGAACATGCTGATTCTGATTTCTCTGATGGAGATGAGTTTATTGTAGACCCTAACAGCCCCACAAGGCCAAAATGGGCAGCCAAGACACTACATGCAGCAGGTGAGTTAGCTAGGGATCCCAATGACCCAAGGAGGACTAGATCTCAGTTTGAGAGTGGTCTGTGCATGAAGGATCCTATGTTTGCTGAAAAATGCTATTTGATGGTGGAGTCCGATCCTCAAACATATGAAGAAGCAGCAGGAGATCCAAGATGGAAAACAGCCATGAAGGAGGAGTTCAGCTCACTCCAGAAGAGCAACACATGGGAGTTAGTGGATCTTCCCCCAGGGAGAAAACTAGTACAGTGTAAGTGGGTCTATAAGACCAAATTTTCTGCCGATGGTTCACCACTGAAGTAAAAGGCCAGATTGGTAACCAAGGGCTACTCACAAGTTCATGGCATAGATTACAATGAGACCTTTTCCCCAGTGGCAAAAATGGATTCCATCAGGCTAGCTCTAGCCGTTGCAGCCTCAAGGCAATGGGAGATACATCACATGGATGTAAAATGTGCCTTCCTGAATGGAGATCTCACTGAGGAGATATATATGCAGCAGCCTCAAGTTTTTTCTACTAACCCTTCTCTTGTGTGCAGGTTGAGAAAGTCATTGTATGGGCTAAGGCAAGCCCCCAGGGCTTGGTATGCCAAGATCGATAGCTTCTTGCTATCACTGAATTTTGTTCGGTCCAAATCAGATCCAAATGTCTATTTGAAGTTAGTTAATGGTTCATTAATGATCATTGTGTTATATGTTGATGACCTCCTCATTACAGGAAGCTCACAGGCTGAGATTGCTTCCTTAAAAGGAGCTATGAACCAAGCCTTCTCCATGACATATTTGGGGCTCTTAAGTCAATTTTTGGGGCTTGAGATTGCTCAAACCAAAGCTGGAATCAAGGTGCACCAGTCCAAATATGCCTTGTACTTGCTGAAAAAATTCAAAATGAAGGATTGCAAAGAAAGAAAAACTCCTTTCCTTTCAGGAGTGAAGCTGGAAGAAGCTGATTCTTCACCGATGGTAAACAATACACTGTATAGGAAATTGATTGGTTGTTTATTGTATCTGACACATATTAGACCTGATATTTGTTATGCAGTAAGTGTGGCTTCTAGATTCATGGATCAGCCTCAAGAGAATCATTGGAAAGCAGCCAAAAGGATCCTTAACTTTGTTCAGGGAACAAGGACACATGGGATCTTCCATAAAGCAAAATCTGATCTTGAATTGATTGGATTTACTGACAGTGATTGGGCAGGTGATAGGACAGATATAAAGTCCACATCAGGATATGTGTTCATGCTTGCAGAAGGTCCAATCAGCTGGTCAAGCAAGAAACAGAGTGCCATTGCACTCTCATCTACAGAAGCAGAGTATAGAGGAGTTGTTAATGCAGCAACTCAATGTTTATGGTTGCAGGGTTTACTTGGAGAGTGTGGCATCGAACCTGAGTACTCAACTACCATATACTGTGATAACTGGAGTACCATTCAAATCTGCAAGGATCTAGTTCAGAAGCAGAGAACCAGACACATTGAGATCCATATGCACTACATCAGAGAACTTGTGCATGATGGCACCATTCACCTACTCTTCTGTTCATCTTCAAAACAAGTAGCTGATATCTTCACCAAAGCATTTTGTGAGAAGACCTTCAGAAATATCAAATCACTGCTAGGGATTACTGATCATGCTGTGAAAGCATGAGTGAAGACAAGATTCTACAATTTTGTTTTACAGTCCATGTTTAAGGGAGGATTTTCCCAAGTTACTTTTGACTCTTTCCTTGTTTAAATGGATTTGCAGTATGTAAAGGGTGACTAAGCCTTGTTTCTAGGCCCTATAATTTTCTGATATATTACTCATAAGTCAGGATTAAGGGGGGGTGTTAGAATAATCAACCCATAGTTTACCCACTTAGACATTAATTCCATTATTTTTGTCTTATTTGCCTAGTTCATGTGTCCCACCTTGTGCAAGTTGCTATTTGCCTATCCATAGAGGTCAAACTTGCCTTATTTGACTCATGTAGCACATGGGAGAGTTAAAGGAATCAATTCTGATTTATTCCTAGCCTCCTAGGAGCCCTTCTGCTTTTTCTGCTTTATTGCCTGCTTTTTCAGTGTTTTAAGGAAAAAGGAAAAGCTAGACTAGGTGAGGTTGAATTGTTTTTTGTCCTACACATCCTCCTTTATTTTCTCCATGAAAAAGCATGTATGAGCTGCCATTCCACCGCTCTTTAGCTTGCCTATGCCTTTTTTCCAATTCGTGAGCTCCATGACAGATTTGGGATCAGCTTTTTACACCTATGGGGGATTTGCTTATTTTTGGTAAGCCTGCTTTATGCTAGTTTTGGATGCCTCCTCATGCATTCGATTTCTTGATGTATTATATTTATTCAGCAACCTATGTTATTATAGGGTTGGCTATTGTACACTCAGTTAATACAATTTAGTATTACAGCTCCATATTTAGTCTCTTTTGTGAGCAATTTTGCATGATCAATTGATAATTGTTGTGAGTAAAATTAATCCATTGCTGGCCTTAATTTCCACATGCCACCCCTCCTAGATGAGGAAAAATAGCTAGGGGAAATTTCAAACTCAATGCACTTTAGCCAAGGAAACTTTAGGGATTAGGCATAAAGTTGACATATGGACCAAGATGACAAGATTTCCATGTAACATTTGTCACCATTTGAAAATCCTAAGTATATCAAAGAATCCATCGACATATTCCAAACAATAGGAAGCATGTCAACAAACCGACGATACTACAAGGAAACCCAAAAACTATGTAAAATTGTACTATAGTATAGAAGGTACCATCTTGAGCTAGAAACTCAAGCATAGTACTTCTTAAGGTAGAGCCCATTTCCAGGCTCCTTTAGGATGTTATCTTCATAATCCTCTAACTCATATGCTCCCTTTTCTAGGGCACGCCTCACAATGTAAGGACCATGCCACATAGGACTAACCTTATATGCCCCCAATGGTTCACTAACTTGATCATATAAAAGGAGCAACTCTCCTTCATTATAACGACAAGGATAGATAAACTTATCATACTAGGACTTGACACAATTTTTATTCACTGTTAATGCCACCACAACATCTCAACGCTTCTCATCAAGTTTCTCCAAGTGGACAAATCATTCTTCTAAATCAGAGGTGTCAAGAAAGAGCTCTAGGGCTAGATTCAAGGAAGGGATCTTGCATTCAAATGGTAAAACCGAATCCACCCCATGAACCAGTTGGTATGGTAAAAATCCTGTGGAAGTATTAACCGTGGTTTGGTAAGCCCATAAAGAAGGGTACAGCATGATATTCCAATTGATTTTTCTTTGTCTGATGTTTTTTTGCATAATGGCCTTAAGAGATTTGTTAACATCCTTTACCTGGCCATTTGTTTGGAGGTAATAAGAGGAAGAATTTTATTGCTTAAACCCCAAATTCAAATCTAATTCCATCATAATATTATTCTAGAAGTTCCTTCCATGATCAGTGACATTATCCTTCAAGATTCTGAACCGGGTGATGATCTTATTGAACATGGAGTGGGAGGTCATCTCACCACCGGATTTTATTATAGGAATAGCCTCTACCCATTTCATGAAGTAATCCATGGCCACAATAATATGATGGTGCCCCACATTTGACATTGGGTTACAAGCCATATAATACACCCCCACTTTTTGAAGGGATCGATAATGATAAAAGGGTGTAACAGGGTAGGACGTGAGCGCATGTTCTGAGAGAACACCTAGGAAGGGTGACATGTCTTGACCACATTAATGAAATATTTAAAGATTGACAGCCAATAATAACCTACTCTCAAAATATTTTGAATTGTAGCAAGGCTAGATAAATGACCACCACACACTCCACCATGATATTCATTAAGCACTACCTCGCCCTCCTTGTGAGTCAAACAATGGTGCAAAATATATTCCACCCCACATTGATACAAAGTGTCACTGATGATGAGATAGTTCTTAGCATTATTATGTAAGTGTCATCGCTTATCCCTCAAGAGATGCGGAGGGACATTTAGACTCTGTACATAGATGATGATATTGTCATAATAAGGGTCCATAGACAAGATGAGGAAAATATGTTCATCCACAAACAAGTCCTCATCAATCATGTCCTCATCCCGGCTAGGGAGATCTGACATCAACTCCGTGAAGACCAAATAATTCTTATATTTTTCTGAAGCAAAATCAATGTTGAATTATTGTAAGATAACAATCAATTTATTATATTTTCCCCGTATGATCCGTCTGCTCATGATGAACTACAATCGATTAATATGAGCTATGGTCGTGGTATGGCGAAGTAAGATTTAGTTTCTCAATCGTTGGACTGGATGAATAGTCACTAAGGCCAACTTCTCAACATGAGTATATAGAAGTTCTGCATCGATGATATTTTGGCTAAGATAATAAAGAACGTGCTCATGGATCTTGTCATCCTCTTGAACCAGAACCATACAAATTGTATCTGAAGACACAGCCACATACAACAAGAAATATCTACTATAGTTTGGTGGACTAAGAAAAGGGGTTGATGGCAAGGATTTCTTAAGCGAATCGAAGGACCCTTGGGCTCGCTCATCCCATAGGAACGGAGTATCCTTCTGCAATAAGTACATAAATCCCTTATTCAAGTTGGAATAATTCACGACAAACCAATGCAAGAGATTACCCATGCCTTGGAGAATCTAAAGTTATTTAATTGTTCTTGGTGGAGGAAACCAAATTATTTGCTCAACCTTCAATGGATCGACCATGTAGTAGGGATTTCACCCTAGCTACAGGTAGGAACAGCTCCCTTTCGTCTATAGGATGGAATCATAGGGTTCATGTTGGTTGGGAGAGAACCTACAAAACAAGGTTAGGGCCAAGCTATGAAACCCTGCATGAAATGGTTAGAAAACAAAAATATGGCTGCAAGAAATCAATGGAAAACGTGCATCAAAGCATTAGACAACAAGCCTGCAAGCAAAATAAGTTAGAAAAATACAATAAAAATGAAAGAAAACACAAGTATACCTTTTGTTTGGGTGTAAATGGGAAACCATGCCCTAGCTTTGGAAGCACCTCTCTCTTTGGGATGGAAGTTTGTCTTATGGAGCAATGGAGAAGAGGGAGGGTGAATGGCTTGAGAGGAAAAGGGTCTCAAGGCACTCACATGGGCAGCATAACGATAGGGAGAGAAGGAGTGTTTTGGTGACCCCCACCCCTCTATTTATAGATTTTTCTAGAGATTTAGGGTTTTAAGCCCCTGGTTAGGGCTTTAGCCCCTTTTTTGGGCTTTAAGCCCCTTTCTCCCAATTCTTAGCTCCTTTGGGGGTTTTAAGCTCCTTTGAGGGGTTTTAGCCCCTTTTTGGAGGTTTTAGCCCCTATGAGAGCTATTTTGGCTCTTTTTAGGGGTTTTTAAGCCCTTTTTCATGTTTTTGAGCCTTAGCAAGGGTGTGGGGGTCAAATGAGGGTCATACATAGATGTCTTTGGGTGGTATAGGTCATGTAGATCTTATTGAGGGATTTTTTGGGTTAACAGATTGCCCCCTGATATGTGAGGGAAGGAGCTCATCATATGGCTGACAGACATCATAGGATATTCTGGGGAGAGGTGGTGCTTCCTAGGTTGGGGCATGGTTGCTTTTGGTTTTTGTATTTATATTGTTCCCATCAACGGGTGAGATACAAATAATGTGTGACATGTATATGGATGAGGCGGGAATCCCCATGCTCATAATGATGTCAAAAGAATAATGTGATTTAAGCTTTATAATACAAGAGTCAATCATGTACAACTGATGATACATAGTGGTTGCCTCAATAAGAGGCTAAATACAATACTGATCTAAAGAACTGTTACATTGGACCTAAGGAATTCTCATGGAATGCCATATCTTCATGATTAATAGTCTACTAGATCTAGAACATTACATAGTTGTAGGGACCCACTGATGGAGAGTAAGAGTCTCTGTGGTACCAATATGCTGCATCAATCATAAATCTATATAGAAGCACTGTTGGGGTTTCTAAACATTGTCTCCAACGCAACCCAGAAATCACAAGGGACATGAACCTGTTGGGATCCCTCAAATAGACTCATCAATTTGCAAGACTCAGGTGACATCCGGGGTCTTCGACCAAATACTACACAGACCATTACCCTATACGAATCTCAACGGTGCGATGACATAGCTGGAGTCGAGCATGTGAGAAACAACCATCCCAAGAGGCACTAAGGAATCCTCTCAAGTGGTCCAAGGAACTCATCAATGAGGTTAATGAAACCAGGATACAGGTACCTCTGGGTCTATCCTCCGTAATATGTGTGTTGTCGTTGACAGAGGGAGACCTGCAACTAGCCAAGGAAATGGTGTTTCCTTGACCAGAAGCGCGAGGGATATAACCGAAAGATGTGACGCAATTTGAGGACTGGCCCACTGAATGGGGGGGGGGAGGGGGAGGAATTGAACAGGGGCAGGGAATCACATGGGACTCAAAATTCCTTTGTTCAGAGTATGACGACAATGCGGACCAGGAAGAAAATGAAACTGACTCATGGGAAAGGGATCATAGCTGTAATACCAGGAATGTAACTGCAGATGGGAAATACTTGGGGGAGGTAGACACTTTTGGTATTGATGGGATCCAAGGAAGACACATTGCAGAGTACTCTGAACAAAGGCGACCCAAAGTGGGAATGCTATCGAACTGTTATATGTGGGGTGGTGTCTAAATACACTATTGTGGTATGATCTCATGGATTTTTAGCAAGCCCAAGAAAGTAAATGCTCGATGGTGCTTTCATTTTTAGAGAGATTGAAAGCATGGAGAAGACTCCAGTGGGAGCTCTTTTTCATTGGTAGTCTCATGTGCCCGAAAAAGGATAAACGTATACATAGGAGAGCTCACCCATCCTTTGTGGGATGGGAGACTACGTTACTGTTGGTAGTCCAATCAAGCCAGAAAAGGTTAAACCTATACTAGCTGGACGGTCATTCAGATACTTTTATGAGCATGAATGAAACCAAGTTTTCTCGGTGATCTTTTCTTAATGAGAAAGCTGGAAAAGAGCTTAACGACAACCCATGGTGAGCTTTTTCAAAGAGTTCGACCCCTCTGTCAGAGAAAGAATAAAAGGATGCAGAGGGGAACGGTCTTGGCTTGAATGTGCCAAGGTGGTCCTTTTCATATGGTAGTCTACATAGTCCACAAAAGGAGATAAATGAGACGATGTAGACACCCTTTCTTATTTTTAACGAGCGAGAAAGGAAGCAGTTGTGCTTGACAATCTTTATTTTAGGAGTCATAAAAGAGCTTAAAAGAAACTCTGGTATGGTCAATTGATCGAGGGGGCACTGGTGGTTCCCCCATGTCGGGATAATGGACAGTGGTCCAAAGGTCATCTGTGCAGTATGGATGGAGCAGGTGGCTCTTAAACATACCAATACATGCATGGGATATATTGCGGAAGAGGCACACAAGTCAATGCGGTAGAGGCATGCAAACCAAGGTGGATCTAGGACAGAGGTCAGGAGATTCATGTGTGAGTTGTGGTGGATGGCGTTGACTACAAAAGGTGTGAGTGCAAGTCTCGAGGCGACTATGCCAAATGCATGCAAAAGAAATGATCTGCCCTCTGGTTGATGGTCTGGAAACCCGCGTAAGGTGTGGTGGGTGGATTAGAAAGTTATATGCTGAAATGATAAAATGATGTGCCTTCCAAGGAGATGGTTCGGAGTCCTGCATGAGTTGTGATAGGAAAGTGTGATGCAAGTACAGGTCTGGAGACACTTGTATCACAATGTGGTACGTAAACCGAGGTAGCTTCCGGGAATTGGTCCAAAAAATTACTTGTTAAACTTGAGACGATGGTCTCACTTGAATATGGAGGACGAAATTCTAAAACCAGTGGCGCAAACAGCGTCCCAATCGGAATCTGTATGGCCCTGTTATGCGAAAAGGAATAAAATAGGTCAAATGGGGGCTATAAATGGGTGGGGACCACTTTATGAGGTGTCATTGTCACTGTTCATTGCAGAGTTGGAGAGGTGGGCCCTAAATTTATTTTGCTGATTTCTCCCATTTCGACCAGTGGTTTCAAGATCCGTGACTTGCAGGTAAGATTTCTTGAAAAATATATCCTTTTCAGTGGTTTACATTTTGAATTTGCTCACCCAAGAGTCCTCTGTGAGCTTGTTAAGGTCTCTACGAGCTAGGTCACACCTTTCATGGGTAAAAGAGCGACTGGATCACACCTGTGAGGTTGTTTTGAGCGACCTGATCCCTCTTTTTGGCTAGACAAGTGCAAATTGGTCCCTAGGTGGCCTTTTTTTGCTGAAGGCTGTGGCTGACAACTGTGTTTTGTTTGTGCAAGATGCCTAAGATTAAGTGGTGTGAGAGGGATTGTAAATACCTCTGGGAGGCAGCATTGCGGGACGAGAATGTGCATGGTGCACTGGCCTGTTGCGGATTACTAAAGTTTATGCGGATTCCTCTTATGAAGAGCTTGCGTCTACTACTGGAGACTCTGGTAAGTTTTTGGGACATTGGGGAGGAGGCCTTCATGATATAGGGACAGCGTGTTGAGATTACGTTGTTGGACGTGTACTTTCTGAATGGGCTCCCTATGTTGGGAGTTTTTGGTGACTTGGTGCCAGCGCTGTCTCAAGGGGAGACGTTGGAGGAGTTGTGTGATAGGAACTATTATGCTACTGCGTATGTGCATGGCTCACACATCTTGACGTGTGACATTGAGCACCTGTCAACATGGGAAGTGATGACACTACTACTATGTATCTTGGGTTCCATGGGGAGCCACAAGATATCTAGAGGGAAGATGCAATTGGTAGAGCGTGCCATGGGGGGCACTTACTATGGATGGGCCCAGATGTACCTTCTAGATATTCGGCAGTAGCTGAACAATGCAAGGGCATTTTGGGGAGGTTTTTGTTTTGGCTCCTTTTTATGTGCTTTATTTTTTGAGAAAGTACCTACTTTGTGTCTGCATCGGGCAGTGTGGGATGGTGGTCCACGGGAGCCACGTGAGCCATGGATGCGTAGGTGGTGCCATATGATGGTACGAGAGGGCAGCAACAGAGTGGGACTTTTCTTTACAGAGGAGCTGATAGAGCAGTGGTGGAAGCTTCATGTGGTCATTGAGGAATACCCTTATGCGAGCATGGACTATCATGGGGACCCTGAGATGCCCTGACCCCCAAGCGAGGCATGAGGACCAACTGGTATGTATGTGTGATGTTTTTGTATTCATCTTTATACATAGTGTAGCTGATCTGGTTGATACTTATATGATTATATGCATATACTGATGGCATATTTGTTTGTGTATGCAGATATTGGTCCTCTCCTGCTGCCCAGGTATCAGAGGAGGGTGGTTGCGATTGCGGAGGCAGCGGTCCCTGCTAGGAAGCCTCGCAGGAGACGACGTGAGGCGGAGGCTATTTTGCCGGATTTGGAGCGGCTTGCTGAGGGGATTTTCGATGACGGCTGGTGGCGTTTAGACAATGTGTTGATCGCCGCTATTCACAGTGTGCCTCCGAAGTGGACCACTGTGATGAGGAGGATGTTCGTGGCCTGTGATTACTTTCATCGAGCGGCGAGAGGGGATATTCTTGTAGAGGACAATGAGTCTTCTAAGGAGGATGATGATACTAAGCCAGATGATGAGGATGAGTTTGAGTTAAAGTAGCAGCTAGTGGGACTGCCCCTAGTGCGTTGGTGCACTTAGGAATTTTTGCATCGTTATGTATCTTCAGCTGAGAAAGCATATGTGGCTTCTCATTTTGTATTGAACATATTTTGAACATTCGATTTATCTATCTATATATATTTTTGACGCACGTGGATGTGCTTTTTATGGTTTTATATGTGAGTCTTTTTATGACGATGTGAAATGAAATGCCTATGTGGTTTATTTTTACATGTGTGTGCATGTTTATATATGATTATGCATGATGTTGGTTTTGTATGTTTCCTATGTGCGATGATGAATGTAACAATTTAGAATGTCATTAGCCATTTGATCCTCTACACTATTGAGGTTTCTAGGAACATGTGTGAATGTGATGGATTCAAATGTTCTAACCATCTGTTTAGTGCGCGGGAATTTTCTAAAGAGGCAGGGATCACGTACCTGGTAGTAGTTGTTCAACTGGGAGACAAGCAGCTGGGAGTCTAAGAATACATCAAGATGGAAAATGCCCAACTAGAGAGTGGTAGCCAAGAGGCCATTGACACCATTATATTCATCCTGGTTGTTGGTCACAATGCCCACGCATATTTCGTCAATATGGATCAACTCATGCGATGGGGAGTAGATGACCCATGCAGCCAAGGCGAGGTTTGGAGACCATCTGCTTGCTCCGTCAGCAAATCCAATGTATCGATCTGAGGTAGGATCCATCTAGAGCATTGAAGGAAAAAAATACATAAGACTCACTTTTAAAAATGTGTAAAACAAAAAGGGGCAAGACTATATTACAAGTTGACCTATCGTCACTTCAAGAGGTGATGTTTGAGGAAAAATGGTTTGGACTTTCAGGGTATCAGCGGTTATTCCTTTGTGTGACACGATGAACCCTAGGAGACATCCTGTTGGGACATAGAAAACACACTTGAAAGGGTTCAAATGGATTTTGTACTTGCGACATCATCGGAAGGCTTGCCGCAAGTCGTCTATGTGTTGTGCTTGCTTCTGTGACCACGCAATGAGGTTGTCAAGATAGACCAACATGATGTGGATGAGGTAATGGAAATAGTGTGTCATGGCATGCTAGAAGGTGGCTCCAGTGTTAGTTAGACCAAAGGGCATTACTCGATATGCGAATGTGCTCCACGGGGTTGTGAATGCAGTCTTGTAACAATCTTCTTTCCGGATCTGAATTTGGTTATATCTGGAAAAGCCATCCATGAAGGAAAAGACTTCATGTCCAGCACATGCATCGATAATCTGATCGATGAAGGGTGTTGGGAAGTTGTCTTTGGAACACGCCCCATTTCAATCGTGGAATCCTATGCAAACATAGATGGTACCCTTTTTTTTATTCACAGGAACAGGATTTGAAACCCAAGTGGTGTACGCAATGGGGTAAATGAAGTCGGCTATGCGCAGCTTCTCGATTTTGGCTTTAACTGCGGCAGCTTTGGAGTGATGGATGGGTCGTTGCTTTCGGTGCACGAGGGCCACATCGGCCATGTGTCGATGTGGTGCTCCACAATGGATGGATCCAACCTAGGCATTTCAGTGTAGGACCAGGAAAAGATGTCACAGAATTCTTAGAAGAGCGCTTTGTAGGAAGTGACTTCTTCCGAGGAGAAAGATTCCCCCAGCATGATTTGCTCAACAACCTTAGGATTGGTTGATATGTTGATTTTGATGGTTGGTGAGATGTTAGCCATGTTCCCTTCTTCGAAGGCATCTGGTGTCGGGATGGGGTTCTTGAACCAATCGATTTTCCCATGAATGAAATATTTTGTTTCCACGGAAAACTGGTCAGACTGCGACACAAGTTCTTCAAGGAGGAAGAACAAGCGATGGTGCATGTTGTCCCATGGGTATTCTAGGGTGCTTCAAGTATCTCCTCATCGTTGTGGAAGCAACAAAGAGACAGGTCTAATGAACCGTCAGTAATGGTGGAGATAAGGGGGTCTGTGGAACTGGACATCATGTAAATGGACATGGTGTCTGAAGAAGGAGGTGGGGGTGGACTTCTTTGATCAGAGTGATCTTAGATTCAAGGGCATGTTGTTGGAGGTTGGCTAAGGCCGTTCGAAACTTGAAAAAATATTGGCAGTGGTGAGAATAGTGTCCATACAATCCGCAAAGGGTGCAAGCATGGTTTGTTCTCAATGACTTGTTTCTCACTATTGGCCCACTTGGGAGCTCAACCACGAGGAGGTTTTCTATTGTATCCATGGATTCCAAGTGCGCGTGGATTATAGGAATCTCGGGGAAATTTTGAGTTGGATGGACCTGTTCTTCACAGACGACGCAAGGCGGGATCTATCGAGGCTCAGTCATTGCTTTTGTGTTTTTTCCCCTGGCCCTTTTGGGGTGGGGCAGGGTGGGTGCAGATGTGGTGGTTGGTTTTTGCAGGCTAGGTGGAGGATGAGATTCGACCACAATGGGTTATACTGGTGTTAAGACTACCTGGTGCAATGGGGGTTCGACCGGTGGATCGAGGTACCACACGGGAATCCCCAATGTGAAATTGGGGAAGTTTAAGGTAGCCATTACTGGCTTACTCATGACACCCAACGGGGAAAATAGGAAGGGAATTGTGTGGACTGGAGAGGAGCCCAGATAAATCCCTGATGGTTGCATGTGGGCATGAGGTTATGGTTGCGGTTGCGCATAATTTTCTGGCTACAGATGATGTTGCGGTTGTTGATGATATTGCGGCTGCGGATGTTGTTGTGGTTGCGGTTGGGGTTGTGGCTGCAGTTGTTGTTTGGGTGCAGTAGTGCTGGATGAGAGCATGCACAAATCTGCAGTCTCATTTGGTGTCAGTGGTGGTGACACTAAGGGGAAAGAAGCCGTCATTGTGGTATTGGAAAACAACCCAGGGCCCACATTCAACAACGAGGAGGCTGGTATGTTGTCATCCATGGTGTTGACCGCAGGGATAACATTGGCGAGTGTGTTTATCCCTTGTGGATCGATGGTGTTGATCGTAGGGATAACATTGGCTAGTGCAGTTAGCCCTTGCGGATCATGATAAGTCAGTTGGTCAACCGTCATGATTTTCCCTTCATGAGGGAACATCATGAGACGGAAAACAGTTGATGCTACGGATCTCATGGCATACATATAACTTCTCCTAAGGAGAATATTATAGTCTAGCTGAGCATTGACAACCTCTATGTCAATCAATAATTTTTTCCTAGCTAATGTGATGGGAACGTGTGGTATTTTTCCTTGGGCTTTAGTGGGGTGGCCATCATAAGACCACATATTAGTAGAGGATGGTTGCAGAATTGGGGTTCCAAGCTTCTGCCAGACTGTTATACCAAAATCCTGTCACCATCATGTGATAAGACATTTGACATACCTACTTGCCCTAAATCCCAGCTTCTGGAGTGGAAACTCATATCATTTGTCAATCTTTTCATACAAATTCCCAGCACCGTGCATACCCCTTTATCCAGGAGCGATACCCCTATTCACACCGCCCATCATCTGTTGCCCATGAGCGGTGCCATTGCTTATTGTCCTTGGTCCATAAGCGGTTATTACCAGAACCAATGTATCATAGAATGAGAAACAAGGTACCCTAGGTAAAAAGGGAAAAAGAGAAGTTTCTCGAGGCTTCTAGATGATAAGCCTCGCGTCCTGCCTTATCCCTACTGCTGTGGGTTGGTTGAGCTCGAGATCCCTCATCCTAGGATCTTAGAGGCCACCTCACCCACTAATTTATCAACCATATCTATCCATTAAATCCTTATAAATAAGAGCTCAAAGCCATGGTTGAAGGGGGAACACTTGAGGTATTGTTATGTTGTTGGATTGAGCATTGGCCCAAGATCATTTGGAGAGTGCATAGAGAGCTAGAGTCAGAGCTTTTTGGGATGAGAAGGTCTGCTTTCATGGAGATGCATGTCAACACTAAGGCTTGGTTGTAAACTTCTTCATATTCTTTAATGCAATTTGATTTATGTCCCACATATGTTGTTGTTGTTGTGATTCCACATATATGTTGCTAGATTCCTTAGTCACTAGCATAGATTAGTAGATTACATTCTGGTTGCTTTGATCTATTTTGTGTTGAGCTTGATTGTAGGTACACAAGTGGACTATCAAAGCCTTGTATTCCAGATATCTACAACGTCTAGGGAGAGTCTTCAACCTCTGTCCTCTATTTGTTCTAGATTTGAACCATTCAGACCAGTGGAACACCTTGCTGTCCACAGGAGGTGAAATATTCCAGCTTACAAATCTGGCGACTCCACTGGGGAATTAGTGTATCAGTTGTTCTAATCTTCCTCAGTCTGCAACTCTTGTCCAAATCCAGGATCCATTTTCTTCAACTCTCTTCAGTCATATCTACTTTCTGACTTGCATTATTTGGGTTTGAAATTTCCAGCTCTGTTCAGATTTGAGTCATTTTGATCTTTTATTCTCTGTTTCCATACTCAATTCAATAGTATTTGCCTTGATCTAGCCTTTTTCTGACTCGATCCTTTGTTCTTCTTGTGTTTTGGTCATCTACAGGGAACTGCACATGTTTTGTTGGCAAGGATCGGTGCTGCCGCCTAAGTCGCGGTGCCACCGCCTAAATCCAATGAACAAGAAGTAGTTCTGCCTCAAAACCGCCTGTCAGCAGCTTCATCTGTGCGGTGCCAAGTAGGCCTTGTTTCAAACTTTGTATTTTGATTTTTTGTGTGTTTTTTGCTTACTTTTTGATGAAAATGAAGTGTATTTTTGAAAAAAAATGCTCCCTCATGGCTGGGAGGGGCCATGAATTGTATATTTTGCAGTCGCTTTGATTGTTGTATTCTTTCTGCATTCAAAGAGAGTTTGTGTTTCTTGCATTAGATTTTACATTCTTTTCTTCTCTTGAAACCTCTTGCTCTTTTCTGTAGATATTATTCATTGGAATTGGAAATATAAATTTCATTTTCATGAGTAGGTTGTGGTTTGTTTTGGACTTGGAATGCGTGGGTGATCCATGTTGTTTTGAGTCTTCCTTTGCTTGGGGTGATTCTTGTTTCCTTTTGCATGCTGAGTTTTTCAGTGCTTGGTAGCAAATATTGGTTCTTCGTTTCCTTGTCTGTTCCAAAGAGAAGTTTTAGTTTTCTCTCTCTTTTGCTTTATTTGCAAGTTTGTTGAACAATTTTCTTCTTGTTTTGTGCATGATTGTTTGAAATTCTAGATCTTACTTTCATCAAGAAGAAATATCTATTTTCATCTTTGCGTGCATTAGAGTTAGATTTGTTTGGAAACGTTAGTGAAAACATCTTTCCATTGAGTTTTTATGCATCTCTTCAAGCATGAAAAGATAGGAAACATTTTTTATTTATGTTATATGTTCTCTGGATCTCTTTCTTATTTGATTTGAATATTGTTGGGGTGCATTGATATTTCCCTTTTCGTTTGAAAAGATAGAATTGCATTTGCATTTGGATGTGCATTTTTTGGAAGAAAAGTAAATCTCTCTCCCTCTCTTAGGTAGAATTTCATTGAAGAGGAAAACTTACACTATCATATAGATTAGTATGCATCTTCTTTAAATTCAAGTTTTCACTCCATGGTTGCACCTAAACGCACAAGATAAAATTAACGGTAGTACTAGGTTAAAACTTTTAGCAATTTGAGTGATAAGTTAGAGATGTGTTCGGGCGTCGTTAAGCGTAGGAGTTGTCGTTATTTGTCCGCATTACATCCTGGGACTCGCGTAGTTCTTCCACGTACCATCGGTATATCGAACGGCCTTTCACGTACCCTTGATGTATATAGAAAGGTACTTCACATACTTGATTGTATATCGGAAGCCCCCTTGTGTACAGTTATGCATTAGACAGCACTACTATCGATTTAGCTCCCTCGTACCTTGCGTATATCAGGAGACCCTTTTAGGAATCCTCAAACCATCTGAGTTATCCTTTTGTCCTGTCTTGTGAGGTTCCTGACTCTTATCCACTCCTTTTACATGTTTGCTTGTTGTTTTTAGTTTGAGAAGTACTTGCTTGTGCGTGGTAGTTAGGGGGTTATTAGAAGAGTTTAGATATGGAATCCCCATCTGGGACTACCACTCAAGAGGTCCCTTTCCAAGGTGTACCTTTTGTATTCCCTCCAAGTGAAGGTATTGGTCCTCCCTTTATTGCCACTCTAAATCTTCCTGGATTAACTATAGGATTACCGGTCTGGATTTTTAATCTGGTAATTCCTGTTACATCTAATGTCTCAAATGTCACCTCTCCTCCAAGAGAGGATCGACCTCAACCTAATCCTACTCCTTCTTCACCGGTTGTGGCTTCATCCCTTTATTCTTCTTTGCTTGACCAAAGCTCTATGGTTAGTAGCCATGTGGATAAGAAGAAGAAGAAAGGGAAGGGTAAAAAGAAGAAGGATAAGAAAGAGAAAAAGCAGCAACCATCTGCTCTTGATGGTGCTCATTCCAAGAGAACACTTGGAAAACCCAAGTTCCCTTGTAAGCTTTGCAAGGGGGGCCACCTTCTTAAGGAGTGTCCTGGTCTCTCCCGTGTACAAGAAGAGTGGTCTAAAAGATCCAAACCGTCTATGTCATCAACCTCTGATCATCATGTTGACAATACTCCCTCAACTAGTGACCCACTGGTAAAAGGTCATAAGGGTAAAGTCTTGTATCCTTGTTTGATATGCAAGGCTATGCATCGTACTTTTCTTTGTCCAAGCATGGATGAAGCTTTGCGTTGGTTGGAAAATATTACTGATCATCAACAGGTGATTCCAACAAGTGATAGTAAGTTATCCCTTGATCCCCCACTGGTTGACCAAGTGGTCAATTCAGATTTATCTGTAGTTGATCCCACTCTTCCTTTGGAGAGTGAAGTTAAATTAGTCGAGTCGGTGTCATTTCCACCCGATCCCGCTCTTTCATCAGAGAGTGTTAAGACTGAAGTAGTATCTCTGACCAAATATTCATCTTGTTCTTCTCTTCCAGTAGAGAATGAACTGAATCCTGCTGAAGTTTTCATGCTTCGTTCTGATTACTCTCGACAAGAGGAAATTTTGTCTATTTTGACAGAACCCTCTCCAAGTAGTGAGGTTATTTCCTTTGACTGTAGTAACCTAACAGAGTATCGTCTTCATTCGAGTGTTCCTTTCCAGATAGTTGTGAATGTTACTGCTAGGCAGATACTTCACACTATTGTTGACGAAGGGGGTTTTGTTAGTATTATATCCTCAACTGCTTGGCAATCTTTAGGATCTCCTCAACTTGTGACAGCCACCGATCAGATATTGGCTTTTAATCGAAGGCCTACTGCACATTTAGGGATCCTTCCTCATTTACCTATTACATTAGGAGGGAAAACTGTTTGTATCGATTTTATGGTGATCCAAGGTCCTTTAGATTTCAATATGCTCCTTGGACGTGATTATGTTTTTGCCATGAAGTATGTTGTGTCCACACTCTTTAGAGTTATACATTTTCCCCATGATGGGAAGATTGTGACCATTGATCAGCTTTCCTTTGTTACACCTAACCATCACATTACTCCTAGTAATCAGACTGCCCTGAATGTGTCGCATGTTCTTGTGGTTCCTTCCCCTTCTTCTAGTTAGATTCTTCCCATCATAGGTAAAATGGGGGGCATGGCTCTAGTCTATGGACATCATAATGGAGCTAAGTCGCTAGCTTGTATGAAATGGGGGAAACTTACCAACCTCTGGATATCATGTTGGATAGGAGCAATTTTGAGAGCATAGTTTACTTTTGGTTTCAAGCTCTTTAAAAAATAAAATCACTCCTTAATCATAGTTTACGCTTTTGGTTTCAAGCTTGCATAAAAATGAAACCATGTTCTGAGCAAAGTTCCCATTCTGTGTCAAGCTCATTAAAAAATGAAACAACACCTGACCATCACGTCAGTCATCCCTGAGCAAAGTTCCCATTCTATGTCAAGCTCGTTAAAAAATGAAATAGCACCTGACCATCATGTCAGTTCATTCCTGAGCAAAGTTCCCATTCTATGTCAGGCTCGTTAAAAAATGAAATGGATTTCCTCAAGCATAGTTTACCTTTTTGTTTCAAGCTTGCATAAAAATGAAATCATTCCTGAGCAAAGTTCCCATTCTGTGTCAAGCTCATTAAAAAATGAAATAGATATCCTCAAGCATAGTTTACCTTTTGGTTTCAAGCTTGCATAAAAATGAAATCATTCCTGAGCATAGTTCATTTTCTATTTCAAGCTCATTAAAAAATGAAGTAGGTTTCCTTTAGCATAGTTTACCTTTTGGTTTCAAGCTTGCATAAAAATGAAACCATGTTCCAAGCATAGTTACCTTCTGTTTCAAGCTTGCATAAAAATGAAACAAATCTGCTTCCCTTAAGTTGAGTCTTCACTTTAGTGTTATAACTTGAACCTTCTTTTCACCTTCCCGATTCTTGTTCTTCCTACCCCCCTGGTGAACATTTTCACATTAGTAACCATGCTTTTAGGTTGGGTATGGAAGAAGAATCATCAAATGAAACAAAGCTTGGGGGCATGTCGAGCCGCTAGCAACAATGCTAGGGGTAAGCTTCACTAGCAATTATGCTGGGGGCAAGATTCCAACCTCTGTATACCATGTTAATGGGATTTTTCAAGCATAGTTTACCCATTGGTTTCGAGCTTGCGTAAAAATGAAACCAATCTTTGAGCATTCTTTCAACTGATCTTCAAGCTCGTTAAAAACAATAAGATGGTGTTGAGCTTACTTTTCATTTTTCGTGCTCTGGTTAAAACATGAAAAGTGGTTTGAGCTTAGTTTATTACTTTTTCCTGCTCTATATTCAAACATGAAAAAGGATAATGGAGTCCTCTTTAAACTCTTTGTAGGATCCCTAAATAAGATAAGATTGTCGAGCGATCTTGTCTTCTTCACGCTCGTTAAATTATTTGAAGAGTCGTCCGTCCGACGGTAGGTTATCTCTTTTTTGGTTCGGATCGAACTATTTACGAAAAAAGGATCACTCCATCCAATCATGACTGGAAGAGTTCTCTATGATATGATTTTACACTTTTTCGGGCCTTAGAGACTAAATCATATGAAAAAGGACCCCTTTGGAGTCTTCTTCCGTATTCGTTCAGACTCTCTAAACATGAACGATACCGAGTTTTCTTTCGGTGGAATCGTTAAATTAAACATTGAGAGACCCATTTTGGGAACGAACCCCTCCTCTCTCTGGTTCGTAAAACATACGAGACTGGACTTGTCCTCCAACAAGCTATATCGAGTGTTTGTTACCCTCTTTGAACTCGTAAAACCGAAAAGAGGCACTCATCAATCATGATGGGGGAAATGGGAAGGGAATCATTTTGTAAATAATGGTAGTTGTTTGTTGTTACCTTTGAACATGGCACTTGTCTGTACAATCATGTCAGTCAATTGGGCATTCAGCTGATCTCTGTGACGATCCACTTTCATGAATCATGTCAATACTTTGAGTCTTTCAAAAGAATGCATTGTCCATTGTCGCATTGTGTGTCTGTCCTGTCTAGTCATGCTTCCAAGTCATTTTGTCATGCCACCCGATGTTCAAGGAGAATTTGAAGAAGTTTTACCTCTGCAGTCTACACATTCTTTGTGTCAGTATCTTTGATTCAGTCGTATGGTTACTACATTCACATAATTCCAAAACTATGTTCGAAGTTTCATGTCGTCGATGTGGGACTCATCATGGCCCTCCTTCGACAAGACTATTCCCATCGACATCAGCTCATTATCCGGGAAATAGTATTAGAAACAATATTTAGTACCTCGAGATATGTATGCCTTAATGACAGTTTCTCTCGCTCTCGACATAGGTTCACATCATTGACCTTTGATCGATAGAATCGACTTGGTGTTCGACATCAGCACATCTATTCGCACTCAATAGATTGTACTAAGGTACCTTGGGAATCATTGACATTAATGGTGATCTCCTTCGCACTTGTTAACGGTTCACATCATTGATCGGTAATCAAGTGGTTTCTACCATGTTCGACTTCATATCATTGTAATCACATGGATAGAATCGTACTTTGTGGAAGAAGAGACGAAGACCCTGGGTATTTGTTTAAAAGCGCTCATTGCTTTTTTCCCAGGTTGCGATGGAGTTTTGTATATCTAGCATGGATACACATTTGTATGGTTGTGGCTATGCTCAAATTTGCATCTATATGACATAGATCTACGTTGTATGTCTGGTAGCTATGTCCAATTTTGAGTCCTCTATCACATGTATCTACGCTGTATTCTAGTAGCCATGCTTGTTTATTCCTCTCATGGATCTGCCTTGTATTGGTCTGCAGCTATGAGTTTGGTTACTTGTGTCTATGATTCAACATACTTATGTACTACAGATGCCTACTTGACAACATGCTCCGATCGAGCCGAAATTTTCATCTCTTGGCGACTACTTGTTCTCAAAGCTCTCGTTTACCGTATCCCTCTAAGACTCATGCTTTGGGGGGAATCCTGTTATACCAAAATCCTGTCACCATCATGTGATAAGACATTTGACATACCTAGTTGCCCTGAATCCCAGCATCTGGAGTGGAAACTCATATCATTTGTCAATATTTTCATACAAATTCCCAGCACCGTACATACCCCTTTATCCAGGAGCGGTACCCCTGTTCGCACCGCCCATCATCTGTTGCCCATGAGCGGTGCCACAGCTTATTGTCCTTGGTCCATAAGCGGTTATTACCAGAACCACTCTGTCATAGAAGGAGAAACGCACTACCCTGGGTAAAAAGGGAAAAAGAGAAGTTTCTCGAGGCTTCTAGATGATAAGCCTGGTGTCCTACCTTATCCCTACTGCTGTGGGTTGGTTGAGCTCGAGATCCCTCATCCTAGGATCGTAGAGGCTACATCACCCACTAATTTCTCAATTAAAGCCTTATAAATAAGAGCTCATAGCCATGGTTGAAGGGGGAACACTTGAGGTATTGTTATGCTGTTGGATTGACCATTGGCCCAAGATCATTTGGAGAGAGTATAGAGAGCTAGAGTTGGAGCTTTTGGGGATGAGAAGGTCTGGTTTCATGGAGATGCATGTCAACACTAAGGCTTGGTTGTAAACTTCTTCATATTCTTTAATGCAAGTTGATTTATGTCCCACATATGTTGTTGTTGTTGTGATTTCGCATATATGTTGCTAGATTCCTTAGTCACTAGCATAGATTAGTAGATTATATTCTGGTTGCTTTGATTTGTTTCGTGTTGAGCTTGATTTCTGGTACACATGTGGACTATCAAAGCCTTGTATTCCAGATATCTACAGCATCTAGGGAGAGTCTTCAACCTCCGTCCTCTATTTGTTTTGGATCTGAACCATTCAGACCAGTGGAACACCTTTTTTTTGTCTGCAGGAGGTGAAATATTCCAGCTAACACAGACTAAGGTTGACATGACACACATTGATGCCCCCTCGTCCACGATACACCAGTGCACGACCAAATTCTGAATGGATACCGGGATTTGGAAGGCAATGGTTGATGGCATCCACAGTTCACCGTTCTCCATGTCGAATGTGATCAACTTGGAGTCTGAGGGGTCTACGACACCGAGGGCAGCTAGTAAGGCTTTCCGCTGTGTTGGGAAAGTTTTAAGTACCTCAAGAGAAGACATATCCATAGGTGTTTGGGCCAAGTCATCCACGATGTTGTAACTTATAGAAGCTCTAGCCCTGACATTGTTGGCAACCCGCCGTATGGGCGGGCGCAGAGGAAAAGGGGGTAGATGAAGAGGTGCATTGGTTGTTTTGGACATGGCTGCCACTGATGGGTCAGCGGGTTCGATGTTATTTCCGTACTGATTTCGTCTGGTATGTAAATTCACCTCTTCAGTTGTCATGGCTAGCAGGTGATGAACACTTGTTTCTGTTGTTGGAGGTGTCCCCAGGCATTGGGATTGGGTTGGGGAGCGAGTGTCGTTTCTACCAGTCCTTAGACTAGTAATAGGTTTTGGAGCACCATGGGTGGAGGCCCTGGTGGTGCTGGGTTGGGTTGACCTGGGGCTGTCGTATTAGTAGCATGCTAAACCTCATTGTGAATGGCCTTCTTAGAGTGACCCATGAAGGGGCATTTGTGTGTATAGTGCCCGTAGACCTCACACAACTTGCATAGCTTATTTGTGCACAATGGGGCATTGCGCCTAGGTTTGTTTGGTTGCTGAGGATTTTGGGTTGGCCATTTTTCCCTAGAATTATTGGGAGGGTTTAGTTGTTGACCACCTCCCTACAGTTGGTTGTTGCCTTGGTTCCGGGCTTGGTTATTTCTGGCTTTCCCTTGTTGGTTATTAGGGGCTGGCTGGTTGGGATGGTTTTGTTGTGCAAACACTTGTCTCAATGGAGTAGGTGGAGCAGGGGTGGGGGTTTGGGTGGCTTGCACTGGCGATGCATAGCAGACTTGGGGGGCTCGGAGTGCTACAAATGTGGGAATCTGTCCCACATATTGTTGTGCTGGCCAAGTAGGGGCATGGGTCTGCTGCTATGGCGCAAGTTGTGTGTAAGAAGTTGTAGCTCTGGACTGGGACATCATTCTTGCATAGTCAGGAGTTTGGTTTGGGTAGGCAACACTAGGGGTGTTGCTTGGTTGTGGTGGCATTGTAGGTGGTGTTGGGTGATGCTGTGGTTGATAGGAGACAGAGCCTATGATGCCATCTGCAGCATGGGATGCCCTCGGCGCATACCAGTAGGAGGTACCTACACGGGGAGCGTCTGGAATGATGGTGTAGAGGTATCTAGACTGTACGTAAATGAGGTCAAACTGTTGGGACTTCAAGATGGTCTCTTCCTCTGTTTTGGGACATTCGGAAGTAGGGTCCTTGGCTATAGGTGGAAACAAGGTTTTCAAGAACCAGTCCAGGAAGATCCTGTCATCAAGCTTGATCTTGCATAGGATGCGACGTCACCTCCACTCGTGGATGTGGTTGATGATGTCGGTTGTAGTGTTCTGGCAGCAAGATAGTAAGATTTCCACTCCTTCATCATATTTGACGATTTGGAAATATTGCAGGAACATAAAGGCCAAGGAGTTGAAATATGGATACTTGGCTTGTGGTAGCTCAATGTACCACTTGGTTGCAGCACTTGTGACGGTGCGTTGGAACAGTCTGAGTCTAATCAAATCATCTACGATGTTGTTTGATGAGCACCATAAGTGAAACGTCATGATATGGTTTTGGGGGCATTCCCCTACCTTCCCTTCAAACTTGGGGATGTCTGAGGGGAGTTTGGTAGGCATGGGAGGCCAAAAGGTTTGATTGCAGATGCGCTCATTTGTTAACCTAGCCAAGTCAGGCAGGTTGAGGCGTCCCATGAAAGGAAGGTTTGACCCAAGGTTGATGTGTGACAGAGAAGCGATGGTGGTGGGGTTTGCAGGAACATGATGTACCTGCGTGAATGGTGGTAATTGTGGCACAGTCGTGGAAGGGCCACTGCCCCCACGTATGCCAAGTGGGACAGTGCAAGTGGATGGGACACTGCCCCCAGGAAAGACATGTGGGACATTTTGACTGGTCAGTATGGGTGGCAGTAGCTGACTTATGACAATTTGCATGACAGTGCTAGGGACACTAGCAGGGGTGTTGGTGGTGGTGTGGGGTATGGACGTGGGTCCACTGCCCATCACCAAGCTGGAAAATGGATTCGGGTTTGGACCAGCTATGGGGCAAGATGGTGCAGTGTGTAGATATGGCTCAAATTGATATGATTCTGAGTCTGAATCATAGGCTGTGTGTCCTTTTGATGGTGTAGAGGGTCATTGAGAATGGTCTCGATGGTATTAGTTCAAGGACCCGAACTATGGTGGATCGCCCTTAAGCGTGAGGAAGAGCGTGGGGGATCAATTGTGTCTGGTTGGTATGTCAGGTGGTGAAATATGGTAGTGACGTTTTGGACCCCGGTTTTAGTGGATTCCTATTGGATTTCAGGTGGTACCTCGACCACCAAGATTTCTAGGAGACAGCGCTTGGATTTTTCCTCACAGGAGTGCTAGTCAATCAGTGGGGGTCATTTCCCGTTTCTCTTAGCAATTCCTCTTAGCAACCAGCTACTTTGGGGTTCCCATGGTACTCCTCACAATGAGTTTCTGGGATGATCCCAAGTACTTCCCACGATTAAGGCAGTCAGGGACTTATGTCCTCAAGGACTGCAAGTGTTTGAATTAGTGTAAATTAATAAATTTTAATGGCTAGCTAAGCGTCATGAACTGAGTTTGGTTTTTTTATTTGGTATGATTTTTGTGCATGTCCATTGTATTTATGTTACACTTGGTGGCTGCTTGTATGGTTTATGAATATTTCGCAGAGATTGTTTGATTTATTGCATAACTTATAACATGGGCAAGTTGTTTATGAAAGCAGTAAATTGTGAACAGAAATTTAAACACATGCCATACCTGAATTTGTACTATGGTAGACTTACTAGGTGACTGCCTTACACCTATATTTCTCTTCGACCAAGAAAGAGTGCTAGGCTCTCAACACAATGGGACTAAGCCCATCCGTAGATCCTCAGGTCACTCTCCGAGTGTAAGGTCTATCAACAGGGAGGACATGAACATCATGAGCCCCACTAGGCCTACCACCCCTCTACCTTCCAAGTCACCCATTTTTAGTGGTCTCAAAAAATTACAGACGAAGTTCATATTACTATACGAGATTCACCCCTCGTCTTATCCCAGAATACCCAGAAGGGTGATGACTAGGTAGAGGAGGAAGGGCTAGGTAAGGTGTTAATTTCCAATTAAGAAATGAAACTTAACCTACAGTAATTTGTTCAACCTTAAGCAAATTCATTAAACCATTAACCAGTTAATTTATTAGTGATTTACACATATTGTATGAAATGAACACAGATTTCTTGACAGAGGCGGCTGAGCCGCACTCACAATCCATATTTATTAAAAAATTGAATCTGAGAGATAGGTCACCTATTTCGGGGCCAATGTGGCAAGGGGGTCGCCAATTTTTCCAAAATACAGGTGAGGGGGTTGCTCAGAAATAGAAATCAGGAGCGATCTGGCTCTTGAGAGGGAAGTCGCACCTTTCGAGCAAAACTGAGCGACCTAGTCACCTATTTCAGCCTGATAAGTGCAACCTGGCCTGGAAAATGGAAAATTTGTTAACCTAAGCAGGGAACGGATGACAGTAACTTGCACTATGGCCGAACTGGCTCGGTTTTTCCTTAAGGAGGTTCGGCTATGAACTAAAATGCAGAAAAAGACAGATCTAAACTACATTTAACAGAAAATGAATTAGGTTAACAAAGAAAAAATAAAAAACTAAAACTTGAAAAGAAAATCCAGGGATCCTATGGGGCCATCTTGGTATGGTCGCAAATTCTGTAGTAGGGCTTTCACCCTAGCTACAGGCAGGAATAGATCCCTTCTATCTATAGGACGGAAGGGTGGGGTTCCTGTTGGTTGGGAGAGAACCTGCAAAAAAAGGTTAGGGCCAAGCTACGAAACCCTGGATGAAATGGTTAGAAAACAAAAATATGGCTACAAGAAATCAATGGAAAACCTGCAGCAAAGCATTAGACAACAAACCTGCAATAAAAATAGGTTAGAAAACTACAAAAAAAATGAAAGAAAACACAAGTATCGGCCTTCTATTTGGGTGGAAATGGGCCACCATGCCCTAGCTTTGGAAGCACCTCTCTCTTTGGGATGGAAGTTTGGCTTGTGGAGCAATGGAGAAGAGGGAGGGTGAATGGCTTGAGAGGTAAAGGGTCTCAAGGCACTCACACGGGAAACATAATGATAGAGAGAGAAGGAGTGTTTTGAGAGTGACCCCCACCCCTCTATTTATAGCTTTTTTTTAGATATTTAGGGTTTTAAGCCCTTGGTTAGGGCTTTAGCCCCTTTTTTGGGCTTTAAGCCCCTTTCACCCAATTCTTAGCTCCTTTGGCGATTTTAAGCTCCTTTGAGGGGTTTTAGCCCCTTTTTGGAGGTTTTAGCCCCTCTGAGAGCTATTTTGGCTCTTTTTAGGGGTTTTAAGCCCTTTTTCATGTTTTTGAGCCTTAGCAAGGGTGTGGGGGTCAAATGAGGGTCGTACATAGATGGATTTGGGTGGTGTACGTCATGTAGAGCTCATTGATGGATTTTTTGGGTTAACAGACCTTAATCCCCTCCTTTGACAAAATGAATCCCAATAACCAACCAGTCCTAACACAAAAGAATCACTTTTGGCGTTCAAATGAATTTGATAATGATGACATATTTCAAAGACAAAATGAATATGTGTTGGATGATCCACTCTCTTATGAAAGTGAGCATCGAGGTCATCCATATACACCTCAATAATGTGTTTAATTTCATGAAAGGAAAAGTTCATCGCCTACTGAAAAGTAACTCCAACATTTTTCCAAACGAAAGGCATTTTTTGGTATGCAAAAGTACCCAAAGAACATATAAATGTGGTATTATGTTGATCCTCGGGTTTAATTTGGATTTGATTATATCCCAAAAAATTGTACATAAATGAAAATATCTCACTTCCTTCACACTCATCCAAAATTTGATCAATAAATGGTGTGGAGAAGTTATCTTTAGGAAGAGCACTATTCAGATCTCTAAATTCAGTACACACAGAGATGGTCCCCTACTTATCCACGGGAATGGGATTGGATACCCATTCGTTTAAGGGAACTGGGTAGATGAATCCATCCTTAAGCAACTTCTATATTCCAACCTTGATGGTAGGTGCCTTTTGGGGATTCACAACATGTAAGTATTGTCGAATAGGTTTATCATTTGGATACAATTTTATTTCATGTTCAACAATATGAGGATAATTCCATGTCATTTCTTCATATGACCAATCGAATACATCATGAAATTCATTAAATATCTTGGTGTATGTTTGAATTTCTTTGGGTGAACATTCAGCCCCAATATAAACATTATATATTTTACCAGGGGTCTGAGAAATGTTGATCGAAATGGTTGGTGATATTTCTTCCATGTTCCCTTTGGAATATATACCATGAGTTCCTAATGGGACCATGGGATGATAACCTTTATCACTTAAGCTCATCTGAAACTCATCACACTCAATCCATTCAATCTCTAGGAGGAAGTAATATCGATGATGCATCTCCTCCCACGGTTGTTCTGAACCAATCATGGCCTCGATAATAGTTTCATCTGAAGGAAAAGTGAAATTGAGGCAGTCATGTGAGCATGACGAAACAGTATCCCAGGAAGGAAGCACAAGGAGATCCTCCTCTTTCGTCCATGAAAGGGAAGGATTGGTGTCTGTAATGACATAAAGTACAATTTGATAGGCATACTATATTGCATACAACGACATTTCTGCACCAATGGGTGTGCAACCTTCATCCAAATTAATTAAGGAATGGATATTCTAAGGATAGATCAAATACGAGGTACGAAACGAGACCAGACTTAAAGGTGACGGAATGCCACCAGGTGTAGAATGAATAACTAAAATTGGTGTTGAAAAAATAAAGGTTCCCATGAACGAAGGATACATTCCAACACCAATGTTCTTAGTTGTTAGATAATAATTATCAACTATCAACATAGTGGGACTCGGTGATGCTGAGGAACCAGAATTATCAAATGAAAATTGATCAATTATCACAATTCTATCTTCGTAAGGAAAGCACACGACACAAAATATTGATGACACGATCTCCTTCATGGCATAAATCCATTTATGACCCAATAAAATATTATAGTCAAGGGGTGTATCAACCACCTCAAACTCAACCGGCATGGTCTTACCCCCCCCCCTAATTGAACCTAAAAAGAAGGAATAATTCCATGCGGCCTAAAGATACGTCCATCAAAAGATGTCAGCATACTCATGGTTTTTGACAACATGGGAGAGCCAAGGCCTTTCCAATAGGAAAGCGAATCACAAAGGTTACAACACCTTCATCAATAACTATGTATTTAATGGTGTTGTTCAAACACTTCGCATGGAATTGAAAAGAAAAATGGTAAGGAAAGTGAGGCTGTACATTGCGAGTCTCGAACCTGACGACACTAGGGTCATTTGGGTCAGCCGCTCCTAAAGTATCTAACAACGCTTTCCTCTATGAGGTATAAGTCTAAAGCACCTCTAAATTCAACATCACACAGGGATTTTGGACCAAATCCTCAATGATATAATAGTATTGGGAGGCGCACACATTAGGATTGTGCATCGATTGCTTCATGACTCCTTTTGGTATGTGTGGTATTGTCTCACGCTTGTCAATCTGCAAAGGAATCTCTAGAGGTGAGGGATATTTACCCATGGTGGGTTGCAACGGACCATAATCACGTGAATGGATCGCAACATGAACAACTGAGATCATATTGATATAACCATGATCTCTTTTCAATCCTGTCAAGTTTTGACTTCCACTAGCACCACTTCCGGTGGTTGAAGTCCTCAAAGTCATATTTCTATTATGTGGAAGGGGATTAGTCAGCATAGTTGGGCTCTATGTGATGAATTTCAAGGCCACATCATTCCTAAGGCACAAGTGCGTAATATGGTATCCTACACACACTTAACATGGGAATTTGACCTTTTATTAGCCTTCTTGACTCCCCCCACATTTTCGTCATTATTCTCATAATTAGCATTCTCTTTTTTATCCCCATCCTTATTATTATTCCTCCCATTTTTCCTATTCGGTTCGGGTTGTTGGTTACCCTTATGATTCGACAATTGTGCAGAATATAGATTCGTTGAATGGATGGAGGTGGACAAAGTCACAGCTTGTCCAACCGTAGAATGGTTAAGTGACAAATTTTGCATTTGATGTGTAACTTGTTCCACCACTTTCGTACTTGCAGAGTCAACAATGCCATCGGCATGTGTCTCGAGTTTAAACTTGGGGTCATGATTTGACCTCAGTGCATCAAGGATAATATCATAAAGAGGCCTAGACTGAGCATAAATCAGGACTAACTTCTGAGCTCATAAAATGTCATGTTCCTTGGTCACCTCTCTGGACATTAAAACATGTTTCATAATATAAGGCAATAAGGACTTAAGGAACCATTCCAATAATAATTCTGGTGGAATGTTGGCCTTAATCAATTGCTTTCTTCTATGCCACTCTTGAATATGGTCAGAAATATGGGTGGCTCTGACTTGCTAAAAGGTCGACAAGAGTTCGATATTGTCATCATAGCGAACCGGCAACTAAAAGTGATTAAGGAATACCATGTCCAAGTCATTAAAAGTATGGTATGTGACCTTAGGAAGCTCTATATATCATTCTGCGGCTGAACCCTTGAGGATGCAACATTGAAACAATCTCAATCGAATAGAATTATGATTCAACGAATTCGAAGAGAACCATAGATGAAAAGTTGTAACATGATCACCAGGATCCTCACCATTCTTTCCTTCAAACTTTGAAACATACGAAGGAAGTTTGGAAAGAACCAAATGCCATGTTGGATCATGACACACTGGGTAATTTGTGATTCTAGATAGATCAATTAAGTTCAATGCAGATAAAAAGGGGATATTATGTTGCAACATTTGATTCCATGCTCCCTGGAAAGATTGGTTTTGATATGGCAATTTTTGGTAAAGACCATGACATTAACCAATTGGATAGTAACCTCCTCCCATATGACCCATGTAAGGATGCATGGGCATTTGCATATGGGGAATTCATGGAGAAGTGGGGAACCATATAACCAAAATTATCCATTTGGTGTACTAGATGACCCACAAACATGTGGGGAGGCACGTAACCTTCGTAAAAAAGGATGCTAGATGACGAGAGAACCATACCAGAGGGATCATACCCTCCCAACGTCCCACTCGAAGTAAGAGGAGTATCTTCCATGAAAAACACATTCAAAGGGTCAATAATAGAGGAGGATGGGAAAAATTATGGTATATAAGTTGTATCCCCAACATTCACATATCCGCCACCACCCGAACAAGGATCAACAATAGTGTGAGGTACTGATAAATACGGTGCCCCCCTTCCAACATATGAAGTAGAAGGAGGGATGTGACCATCTCTGAACTAATACATAATGTAAGCGGAGGATGTGCCCCCAAGTCCAACACTAATGTACCACTAGGAACATGAGCGTATGATGGTATACTAGTTGAAACATTTGGAATGCCAAAATTAAATGGACTTGTGGCTAAGGGAACGGTCTTTTTCTCATTACATGGCCACCTTGACAAAAAGTTTGTTTTGTGATCTGAATACCATGTAAATTCAAAATAATTTATTCCTACGGAGTGATATGGACTAGTAGCATGTAACTTGATGTAAACTGGAGTCTTTGGGATCCATAAGGTGGTGGTAGAAGAAGCCCCATGTGCTTCCTCTCCCACTACAGACAACAGGGGAATAGGGAGCTTTGAAGTGTCGAATAAATTAATCATCCCTAAAAGTATAATAAGTCTCATATGGGAAAGAGGACCAATCTCATGCCTTTTCCTCTTGTAAAGAGGATAAGTAGGATCAAAAGGAAATAAACCTGCTCACCGATGAGACCGACAAGGAGATGTAACTCGATCCACAGTGACTCTACAAAGAGACTCAAGTAACCACAATCCCTAAGGACAACTAGCGCACATAAAGAACACCCATAAATAAGCTAGGACAAATTCACACAAGCAAGGAATAAGGATAAATGATCTCCTGGATGCAGAAAGTATGTCTTGCCTAGGAGAGGCCTGAGACTCCATACACTAAAAGCAGAGGTGTGTAACCAATTATAGTGGCCCTCAGCTTCAACGCATAAAGTGACTATGACATCCAACCCCTAAATGGTTAGCACACTCATATAATAACCTCTGCATGTACCCCCTACGATACCTAGGAAAAGTAACTAAATTCACCTCAATATAATCAATGCTTAGGAGGATAGTAGTAGGTGAGATATACCATATGGGCAGGGTAACTAATATCAAAGCTCGAAAGCACCAAAGGTACCTCAATATCCCCCAAATACAAATAAGATCCTGGAAAATATATTCAGCGCTCACTGAAGGTAGTGGAGGGATATCCCCACCATCAACGTGTGAGTTGCCTCATGATTAACTTATGTGTAAGAGGAGATTCCTGAGAACACCAATTATAACAAGGATTTCTCCTCTCCTTAGTCAGACACCTAAATTGCTTATGTTTTATAGTCTTGGATAAGTTTACTCTCAAAATCCCATTCCAAGACTTTAAAACCTAAGCTTGTTGGTGCACCCTATAAAGTAAAATCGTCCTAATCAATTTTAAATTAAGTGTTCATTTTAAGAGTTCGTGCTTACTCAAGAGATATGGTCATGAAACTAGTGATGTGATGACTTGGAAATAAAAGAAAATATGCACACCTAAAAACAATTCCAACTTTGCCAAGTGCAATTTTGTTTTTCAAATGAAAAGATCGTATGTCGCTAAATGAAATGCACAAGAATTATTTTTCCTTTCAAATGCAAATGCAATCTTTCCTAAATGAAATCCTAGCCTAATTCCATTCCAAGCAAACCAATGTAAGTACTTAATTCCATGCAAATGCAAAATGCAAATGAATATGCACCAATGCAAATATTTTTGTATTTTTGAAATAAAAGATTGAAAATGAAAAAGAGAACCATTAAAATCTCAGCCCCTGCAGCTACTATAAAGACACAAGCCAAGCATGACACCAAGACTCAATTATTCAAGCGCTAAAAGAAAAAGAAAAAGGTAAAAAAAGACAAGAACAACTTTCCTAAGGAAAAATAAATAAAAAGAGGTTTCCAGCCACAAAAGGAGTAGTCAAAAGATAGCGTAAAGATCCTCGAATACTCAGCAACACTCACAATTGACCCAACAACTTATCACACCAAGATATCACTCAAAATTCGAGATATATGCGACTATTCAAAGAACAATACCATATGTATGTGTCCTGCTAAAGGACAGCCCGCGTATATACACGACTATCAGTACTATGACCTACGTATACAAAAAAAGGGGGTAAAAAGCAAGATAAGGGACAAAATACTCCAAGTAATTATCAACAGATGATTACACTAGAAAATGTGACACGGAAATGCAAAGAAACTAAGAGAAATTTAAGCAAAAATGCAACCAAAAACCCCAACAAAAAAGAGACTTCCCTAGTGGAGTCTCCAATTCTATTACGGAGAAAATATTCCTATGGTTTGGGGTGGACCAAAACAGACAGGATGACACTATAAATCACATCCATTCTCAAGTATGCTAGATAGATTAAAGAAACTAACAATTAACGGATAGAGTTCATACCTCAACTGAATGTTTGAAGAAGACCACCATTGAGCTCGCGATCAAATGCCTATCCCTATAATTTTCCCTCAACAACAAATCTATATCCAAGCATAAAATATATTAAATGTTAGCATTCAAAATAACATAATCCATTTAAACATGTATAAAAAAACTATACCCATGGATAAAAACATAAACAATTGCACATGAAATTTGGACAAGAAATGGATACTTCTATTAATATAAAAACATAGATACAATGTGACAACCTCCGTCATCACCTCGTCGAAACTAAGAAACCAAGTTCCTCCACATGGGCCTCCTCTACTTCAATCCTCCATAGCAAGTAAATCTCACAAAGACAATGGAGAGCTTGGGAAATGAACATAAAGATTTCTATCCATAAGGACAAAGGGATACATACTCAAGCATACAGAAATGAGGCAAAAAATTGTTATAGTTTTCTTACTCCCAAAGTTTCTCCTCCTATAATGCTTCACAATGGCTCAATATATAGCCCTCAAATAGGAAATGGAGCGTTGAATTGGAGCATTTCTAGGAATATGGAAGGCCAAGGATCAATTTATTAGTTACTTGATGAGGAAAATACCAAACATTTTTTTCTTTTGAGCATAAAACCTTATGTACGCATTGTAATATTGTAATAGAGGTGGTTGTGTCCTAAAAGAGAATTTGAGATGACTATAGAATTTTAAACTAAAACATACATTCATAGGTATTTTTAACTACTCTAGTGTGCTTTCATAATACAAGCGCACTGATGTGTCCCATAAAACTAAATGCACCGATGCGTATAAAACACAGTCTTTTGCACTGTCCTTGAACATCCGTAAAAATATTCACAAAATAAAATATTTGCTATATTTGATAACAGATATTTAAATATGCATTTTTCAATATTATTGCCATCGATGTGCTTATTATAACAACACACCAATGCAATCAAATCTCTCATATCCATCAATAAATGGAAAATGCAATATGAAATTATTGATTTTAAATACCTACAAGTTTTTAATTTTATGTCTACCTGATGCTATTTGCAAACTATATTGTGACTGGTGACCCAATATAAATCGGGTGCATTGATAGCCACAAATCACAACATGGAAATACTTTCTTACATGTTTATACTCATATTTTATGCCCTTGTGATGTGCTTTATAATATTTAGCACACCAGTGCACTCATATCATAATGGTGCACCATCTTCCAAATAAAAGTTATACAAAGTTATATGTGAATGGTGTGTTGTCTTGTTGCTGCCGTAACTGTTCTCCCTAAATTTACTTTATTTAAATTCTGGGCCCCTCCTCATCGTTTTTTTCTTGGTTGGGTCGTGAAACTCTTGAGCCTCTCAGGCATTTTTTTCTTTTAGTTTTACTTTGAAAATGGATGTCAGCTGGTTTATTTATGCCTTGTTCAGTTTCGGATTGAGTCGTGGATGTCTGGTTTTCTGGTCGAAGAAAAGGAAAATTTTTGTTGTTCAGAGTTTCCTTTTAGAAGAAAGAACGAACCCAGCTGTGCCTGAGCCTTAAAACTCTTTGAATATTTGATTGTTTCTTGCGATCGGGCCTCTTTTTTTCAGATCGGAAGCCGTTAGTCTTCTGTTCCGCCGCCGTTGCAGCCCTCAGACCATTCTAGCGTCCGACTCTCTAGATCCCACCGACGTCCGATTCGTATTTAACCTTAAGTCGCTTTCCCGTAGCCCTGACTCATCCGCCGTTGCGGCTGGGAGATCCTCTAAGCTTCCGATTCTAATGTCTGTCAACGCCCGACTTATCCTCCTCCTGACCTCGTCGCTTGTCTCCAACCTTTGTCTCGTCCGCCGTTTCGACTGGGAGATCCTTTCGACTTCCGATGTACCATCCTCCCGACGTCCGATTAATGATGTTTCCCACCTGTGGAGTGGTCTACCCATCCGACGTAAGGATTGTTGAGCCACCAGTAAGTCACCCGCCATGGTCGAGGTAGTGGTATCGGCTCCTGGTGATTTCCTTGCGGGCTAGTTGTTTCATGAGTAGATCTGACTATTTTTCTTTATAACGTAACCCCAGTGGATGATGCTTGTCGATCGATTGTAGGTGAGCGCGGAGGAGCGATCAAAATGCCACGGCGTGGAGAAATACGGACCGTTTAACAGCGAACGCGGAGTTTTGAAAGGCCCGGCAATTACCTAACCAATCATGAATGTGCATTGAAAGATGGGGGATTAGGAACGTTTTGGCAACTGGAAAGACACACGTTTAGGGGGAGCCTGAAAGGTCACAAATGGTAGTTTAAATATCTGAAAGAAGGAATGAGACGGGGCTTTTTCCCTGGGAAATTTTGTAAACCATCTATTGTAAGAGGAACTACTTCGTTTTACATGAGAGACTGCAAACTTTGCTTGCTGGAAGAGGTGCAATATGGAATACATCACATGTATTTAATTGAGCTATGTGAAGAGGAACTATTTCGTTTTCAGCTATGACTCTTTAACTGTGGGAATGTTCTGATTTCTGAACCTATGTTCTTGCTGGAATATTCTTAAGTTTATTTTTGTGATGTGGTTCTCCATGGTGAGTAATATTGGCTTGTTCATAAATAATCAGCTATCTGGTTGTTGAAATATTTTTGTAGAGTGTTCATGTGTTTTGGAAGAAAAGCCTCAGCTATCTGAAACATTTCACAATGCATGTACTGATTGTATTATTCACCCAACATGATAATTTTTCTCCCTAGGGATAGATTAGATAGTTAGTTTATTTCTTATTGTATCTGATTTGGTTGCTCGCGAGCACAAGACGAGAGGTAAGAACCTGCGCATCACATTGTGACCGCTCCCTGCATCTTGATCGCCCTGCATTTAATTAGGCACTTGCATTTCATTTCTTAAAGGAAAAACACAAAAAATCGGTGGGCCGGGCCGCAACCGGTAAAGCCTTTGTTTTGTTTCTTGACCTACGGTAGCCGAACCGCAAACCGGACGGATTCCCTATTCCAAACAGTCAACGGGCTAGTTGGCAACGTTAATTGGGGAGAATCCCTTACTGTTGCCACCTGCAAATTTCCAGGCCTCAACAGTTTTGGCGCTAGAAGGAGGGCCGCCAGTGCATGGCTGGCTGAGGAAACCCGTTTTCCCGAGATTATTCCGCTGGTTACAGTTCTGAAAGTAGTGGACCGCGCAATCCAATTTCGGAAGAAGAAAAAAGAGAACATCTATATGCTGTTGGTAGCGAAGTAGTTAACGACCTAAGAAGACACACCCAGGCATACGTAAAGAAGCTTGGAGGGTTGCCAATTATCCCTGACTTACCTAGAAGAGAGTACAAGAAGAAAAACCGTCCTATAGCAGAAGATTCATTGTTGGTTGGAGACTGGGAAGAACTTGTAGAGACTGCTTTGCAAGAAGTTGAGCTACCTTTGAATCAAGAAGGCCCAGAAACCCCTTACATTTCTCCTGTTCACACCCCTGTTGGTTCACCTCCTCACTCTCCACCTCAACTCATGGCCGGTGTTAACGCCAATCAACCTCCTCCCAATCCACCTAATCCACCACCTGCATGGAAAGCCAGGTCACCCCTAAACCTGACTCCCCCTTTGCATGACCTACCTCAAGCCTTTGAGAAGTTACTGCCTAAATTTGACCCCAATGAGAAGATCCTAGTGGACAATCACCTACAAAGTTTCTACATGGCAATAGAAGGTCTGAGGGTTGGGGAACATGAAGATGTAGTGTGCAGAATTTTCCCGCATACCCTCAAAGGAGCTGCTGCATCTTGGTACTTTGGGTTGCCTGCTAATTCTATCCCGGATTGGGATACTTTCGAGAGAATTTTCAAAAGTAAGTATGCAATTCAAAAGACTCACGCAGCCCTTATGAAAGGACTATGTGCACTGAATAAAGAGAAAAAGGAAAAAGTGCACAGTTTCACACAAAGGTTCGCAGCATATCTTAAGAACTTTTCTGAAACAGACAAGCCTTCAGACAAAGTACTAATTGAGTACTATACTTCAGCTTTGGGTCCTGATCTAGCCATGTTTGCGAAAGGTAGGGCCAAGCCTACTCTGACAGAAACCTATGAAGAAGCAAAAGTGGTGGAGACTGAGAGAGAGAGTATTGAAGATTACCCTGAACAATCAGGAGAGAGAAGGAAAACTTTATTGTTCACTAAGCCTAAAGAGGAGAAAGCACCAGACTATGAAAGTATGGCCAAAATGATGCAAAAGCTGTCTAATAAGATCATAGACTTGGAAAAAGAGAAGGAAACATAGAAGTTCTACAAGCCTTATTATAAGAAAAGGGAGGAAAACAATCAGTCCCAACCTCCTCCTCACAATACTGCGTCTATGAATCTGACAGAGATAGGGATGGAAAATTTCTGCACCTTTCACCAGCATCCTCACTCCGAAAGGAACTGTCCACAATGGATAAATTCAATGACGTTAGTTATGAATCAGATGTTGGAATCGAGACTAACGGAAGAAGATGATGATGAAAAGAAAGAAAATGCTGCTTCTACTTCTACAAAGGAACAGGAAGAAGAGACTATGGCATTATGGAGTTCTGTCTCCTTACTCGATGCAGAAGAAGATATAACTAAAAATCACAAAGATATCAGGGAGGCTAACGTGACAACTAGAAGTCAAGGGACGGTTAGCAATGACAGTCTTTTACTCCCAAAGATCAGAAGGCTGCAAAGAAATATCAGGAAGAAATTTCAAGATAAATCTGTGGCTGATAAGACTCTGAACAATCAGGAGAGAGAAGGAAAACTTTATTGTTCACTAAGCCTAAAGAGGAGAAAGAACCAGACTATGAAAGTATGGCCAAAATGATGCAAAAGCTGTCTAATAAGATCATAGACTTGGAAAAAGAGAAGGAAACATAGAAGTTCTACAAGCCTTATTATAAGAAAAGGGAGGAAAACAATCAGTCCCAACCTCCTCCTCACAATACTGCGTCTATGAATCTGACAGAGATAGGGATGGAAAATTTCTGCACCTTTCACCAGCATCCTCACTCCGAAAGGAACTGTCCACAATGGATAAATTCAATGACGTTAGTTATGAATCAGATGTTGGAATCGAGACTAACGGAAGAAGATGATGATGAAAAGAAAGAAAATGCTGCTTCTACTTCTACAAAGGAACAGGAAGAAGAGACTATGGCATTATGGAGTTCTGTCTCCTTACTCGATGCAGAAGAAGATATAACTAAAAATCACAAAGATATCAGGGAGGCTAACGTGACAACTAGAAGTCAAGGGACGGTTAGCAATGACAGTATTTTACTCCCAAAGATCAGAAGGCTGCAAAGAAATATCAGGAAGAAATTTCAAGATAAATCTGTGGCTGATAAGACTCTGAAATTCACTGTTACCAGCCAAGATCCTAAGCAGAACAGAACGTTGCCTGAACTAAACAAAGAAAAGGTGAATGTTGATAAATCTCAGTCCATTAAACAACAAATAGAATATGACGTTGTTGAAGATTCAAAAAAGATAAAGGCAAACGTCCCTCTCTTTGAAATGTGCAAAGTACCTCAACAAAAAGAAAGATTGTTGAAAGCAATGGAAACATCAGAAGAGGAGCGGCCTGCTGACAATCAACCTCTGGACAAAGAAGAGATTGGAGAAGCTAGCACTGGAGGTAAGTCTAAAACTAAACAGCCACCCTTCCTCCTGACGTTTGAAATTTTTAACCATAACGTTCACAATTGTCTAGTAGACTCAGGGGCGTCAATTAATTTCATGCCCGTATCAGTATGTAAGAAAATAAATGGGCAGTTTAAGCCAACCACGTGGAGGGTGGTGCAATTGGATAGGACAGACGTTAAGGTAATTGGTGAGATGGAGGACGTTCTAATCCGTCTGGCATCAAATGACAAAGTATGCCAGGTTATTAACATCGTAGTGGCTGATATACCATACGCTTACGGCCTGGTCCTGAGCAGAGATTGGTCAGCTAAATTGAATGGATATTTCGCCTCAGATTGGTCGCACCCGTGGTTGCCGTACAAAGGAAGTCCCAATCAAATTAAGGTTTTGAGAGAACCTCACATGAAATACAATGTTACCCAACTGGATGAGAAGAATATACCGGTCAAACCTGTGTTGGGAAACTATTTCCTCGAGCTGGAACCAAGGAACTATCAAGCGGAGGAGGCCAGTGACACATCTAACACCCGGCCTGATCTCCTTCGTTTTTCTCAGGCTGATGAGATTGACTGTAACATAGTAGACTTAGCAGTAGGAATAGATTCATTTTCAGTAGTTAATGATTTTTGGACTTTATTTTTTGATGGCTCAAAGACATTAGAAGGGACAGGGGCTGGATGTTTCCTTATTAATCCACAAAATAATAAACATTTCCTGTCATGTAGATTAGAGTTTGAATGTACTAACAATACAGCTGAATATGAAGCACTGGTGCAGGGACTCAAGAAAGCGATTGAATTGAAGGTAAGTAATTTAAAAGTTTTTGGGGACTCAGAAATAGTTGTAAAGCAAATAAGGAATCAAATACATTGTGTTTCTCCCCACTTGAAAGCTTACCAAAACGAGGTATGGGATTTGCTTAAATGTTTTCATGCATTCAATATTATTTCAATCCCAAGAATGAAAAATGCGGCCGCTGATCTTTTGGCCACATCAGTCGCCAGGCTGGTACCCACTAATAACAGATGTTCTGTTGAATTACTTTTCAGGCCTTCAGTACCTGACATGATTACCAACTTGCGAGTATTTGACAATGACCAGCAAATCATCTAGTGTTTGACAAATGATGAGATCTTTGAAGGAGCCATTATAGACGATGACGAACATCAGGCTGAGATGAAATATGATAATTTCATTCCTAAAGGGTTCAGAACGTTAGAAAAGATGTTTGACTTGAATGAAAAGTTCAGAAGACCCGCTAACGTGAAGACGCACAGCTCAACTCTACAGTTCGAACTGGTAAACTTAGGGACTGAAACGGATCCTAAGTTTGTGAACCTCGGCAAATGTTGTTCACCAGTCGAGAGGGATAGGTTCATCAGTTTGTTTAAACAGTACAAAGATGTCTTTGCTTGGACGTACCAAGATTTGAAAACCTATGACACTAGCATCATCAAACATATCGTCCCTATTAAAGCGGGCGTCAAGCCATATCAGCAGTCGTTAAGGAAGATGCACCCGAAGTTGGAGCCACTAATCCAAAGCGAAGTAAAGACATTGTTAGATGCTAGAATTATTTTTAAAGTCAGGCACTCCGAATGGGTGTCCAATTTGGTACCGGTTAGAAAAAAGTCAGGAGAAATCAGACTATGTGTGGACTTCAGAAACTTGAACCGTGCCTCAGACAAAGACAACTATCCGATGCCTCCCATGGAGCAATTGCTACAGATGGTGTCCAGTTCTGAATTGTTTTCATTGTTGGATGGTTTCTCTGGCTACAACCAAGTGTTAGTAGCCTAGGAAGATAGATTAAAGACAACGTTCATAACTAAATGGGGAACTTTTGCCTATAGAAGGATGCCCTTTGGGCTGATTAACACTGGAGCAACATTTCAGAGGGCTATGGACATAGCTTTCCGCGGGATGATTGGACGAAGCATTGTGGTATACCTTGATGACATCACAATATTTTCGAAGAAAAGAGGGGAGCACGCGTTCCACCTGAAGCAAATTTTTGAACGCTGCCGAAAATATGGCATTTCCCTCAATCCTAAGAAGTGCATTTTTGCGGTCACAGAGGGCAAGTTACTGGGGCATATAGTTTCAAAGAGAGGCATATCTATAGACCCAGAAAGAATTAAGGCCATTGAACAAATCCCTATGCCCCATAATAAAAAGGGAATGCAATATTTCATGGGAACAATAAATTTCGTACGAAGGTTTGTGCCTGATTTTGCCCAGACTGTTAAGCCACTGCAGCAGATGGTCAAGCAAAATGCACAATTTAAGTGGACTGAAACCGAAAAGAATGCTTTCAGCAAAATCAAGACTGATGTTGCACATGCTCCCTCCCTGAAAAGCCCAGACTTTGGTAAAGACTTTATTATGTACACCTTTGCATCCGATGATTCATTGGCAGCCGTGCTTACCCAAAAGGAGGACGGGGGTGATGAATTCCCAATCTCTTTCATGAGCACTGGGCTTCAAGGGGCTGAATTAAACTACCCAGCCATTGATAAGCAAGCATACGCAGTATTTAAGGCAATGAAGCAATTCAGGCCTTATATATTAAAAAATCAGACCAAGGTAATAGTTCCTTACCCAGCTGTAAGGTCTCTTCTCATTCAGAAAGAGTTGGGAGAAAGAAGGGGCAACTGGGTAACAGCCCTTCAAGAATACGACCTTGAATTCAAGCCAGCCACTATAGTGAAAGGTCAAGGGCTATGCAAATTGATGACTGGAAGTAGAAACAACGAAGAACAAGCATGGGAAGATGAAGCCGAATTGCATGTAATGGATGTATGTCCTTTGTTCACGGCTCCTGAGTCCTGGTACAGAGACCTTGTGCATTACTTGCAGTCAGGGCTGTTGCCAGAACATTGGGGTTCAAAACAAAGGAGAGCTCTGCGTTTGAAATCAGCTTCCTACCAAATCCTAGAAGGCGTATTATTCAGAAAGAACTACGATGGAGTCCTCCTGAGATGCTTGGAGAAAGAGAATGCTAACAAAGTAATGTTTGAATTACACGATGGTCCGGCTGGGGGACATTTTTCAGGCGACACTACAGCCCACAAAATCCTTAGAGCTGGTTACTATTGGCCTACGCTCTTTAAGGATGCACATGCACATGTCAGGAAATGCGATATTTGTCAAAGATGTGGTGGAAGACTGCCTAAAGCAGCAACACCTCTAAATCCTGTGATGGTCATGGAACCATTTGAACAATGGGGGCTGGACATTATTGGAGAAATAAAACCGAATTCTTCCCTGCTGCACAAGTACATTCTTACTGCTACTGATTATTTCACTCACTGGGTCGAAGCTATCCCACTGCGCAAAATAAACGAAGACAAAGTCATCAGCTTCCTACAAGATCATATCATGACCAGGTTTGGAGTTCCAATTTCGTTAGTTTTTGACAATGCTAAATATTTTTCATCAATTAAATTGACTGCATTTGCTCATGATAAAGGGATAAAATTACATTACTCTGCTAACTACTATCCACAAGGGAATGGCCTGGCCGAGTCCTCTAATAAAAACCTCATTAGAATTTTGAAGAAAACTGTAGTAGAAAACCAGAGAAGTTGGCACTCAGCCTTACCCAACGCCCTGTGGGCTGACAGAGTCACCCCCAAGTCTGCAATAGGAATATCACCCTATACCCTTGTGTACGGTAAGGAGGCCATCCTGCCCCCCAATATCATGCTACCATCTTCCATACTAGCCCAAGAGTCTAGGGGGTCCGATGATGAGGTTCTCCAAATAAGGTTATATAATCTTCTGAAAGCAGAGGAGGCTAGATCCAAGGCTAGAGAACATTTTAAACAGCAGCAGGAGATAGTAAAAAGATGGTTTGACAAACATAAAGCTGGGAAAAGGGACTTGGAAGTGGGAGACCTTGTTCTCAAGTGGGATCATCCCCATGATGAGAAGGGAAAGCATACTAAGTTCCAACAATTATGGGTAGGCCCATTTCAGATCAAAGCAAAACTTGGCCCTGCTACTTATAAGCTGCAGGATTTACAGGGATGGGAAGAGAACCTACTAGTCAATGGTTTGGTTCTCAAGCCTTATTTTTCTTGAGGTTGTCTTTGAGTTTCCTGTTTTGTATATAAATAAGATGTTGGTTGTCTTTGAGTCATGTTTTCATTTTGTTTGGTTGTAAGTCTATTGGTTTCAATAAAGGGAGTTAACTCGTGGTTATTTGAGAGACACCAAAATTTCTGGGAATGGTGGACATGTTTGAGTAGTCAGGCTGTGTGTTGTTGTTTGAGTTCTTCCAGTCTAGTAGTTTTTCTCGAAGTCTCTGTGTGCATTGAAGTCCTTCTCAACCCCTGCAAGATAAACCGGATTCGAGGAGTCTGGAGTACTATGTCAAGGCTCCATCCATGTCACATGTAAAATGTTCAAAGGAGCTACAGTAAAGGACCCATGGAAACAAGCAAGGTGAACAGTGTATTAAATATAAATGGTCCCATGCCAAAAGGCAAATAAAGAGTCCAAACTTCTATAAAAGCATCATAAATCAAAGCGGTGCTGAATCAAAAGTACTAAATTGCCAAAAGATCCTCTCCGTCCGTGAGCTGAAGCTTGAAACACACCACTCACACAAAAGGACACTATGGGATAGAGGATCCTGAATTAAAATTCAGTAAGAAAGGCGCACAGAAAGACTCGAATGAAAGGAACAAAAGTCCAAAAGAACAAAAAGTGTTAAAATGGCATGGGAACGAGGAACAAACGAATACTGTTGTTTACTATCTGCTGCAATCCTGTGGTGTCCACGCTATTAGCTACCTGAAGACAAAAGTAATAATGAAACTCATACTCGGGCCCCGACATAGTTATCTGGACTTGAAGATCTCGGTTTCCACTTTCCCAAATTGGACTAGTATCAATGATTAAGGTACACACTTCGGTCATTTGAGAAATCCGAATAGCTGGAAGAATTTATTTGATGCATTTGATTGTGAAACAGCCTGCCACTCAAAGAAAAGTCACCCAAAGATCTAGGTTCACCAGGAAATCGCCAGTTGTTGCTGCCGCAACTGTTCTCCCTAAATTTACTTTATTTAAATTATGGGCCCCTCCTCATCGATTTTTGCTTGGTTGGGTCGTGAAACTCTTGAGCCTCTCAGGCGTTTTTTTCTTTTAGTTTTACTTTGAAAATCGATGTCAGCTGATTTATTATGCCTTGTTTAGTTTCGGATTGAGTCGTGGATGTCTGGTTTTCTGGTCAAAGAAAAGGAAATTTTTTGTTGTTCAGAGTTGCCTTTTCGAAGAAAGAACGAACCTAGCTGTGCCTGATCCTTAAAACTATTTGAATATTTGATTGTTTCTTGCGATCGGGCCTCTTTTTTTCAGATCGGAAGCCGTTAGTCTTCTGTTCCGCCGTCGTTGCGGCCCTCAGACCATTCTAGCGTCCGACTCTCTAGATCCCGCCGACGTCCGATTCGTATTTAACCTTAAGTCGCTTTCCCGTAGCCCTGACTCGTACGTCGTTGCGGCTGGGAGATCCTCTGAGCTTCCGATTCTAATGTCTGCCGACGCCCGACTTATCCTCCTCCTGCCCTCGTCGCTTGTCTCCAACCTTTGTCTCGTCCGTCGTTTCGGCTGGGAAATCCTTTCAAATTCCGATGTACCATCCTCCCGACATCCGATTAATGATGTTTCCCGCCTGTGGAGTGGTCTACCCGTCCAACGTAAGGATTGTTGAGCCACCAGTAAGTCACCCGCCATGGTCGAGGTAGTGGTATCGGCTCCTAGTGATTTCCTTGCGGGCTGGTTGTTTCATGAGTAGATCTGACTATTTTGTTTTATAACGTAACCCCAGTGGATGATGCTTGTCGATCGATTGTAGGTGAGCACGGAGGAGCGATCAAAATGCCACGGCGTGGAGAAATACGGACCGTTTAACAGCGAACGCGGAGTTTTGAAAGGCTCGGCAGTTACCCAACCAATCATGAATGTGCGTTGAAAGATGGGGGATCAGAAACGTTTTGGCAACTGGAAAGACACACGTTTAGGGGGAGCCCGAAAGGTCGCAAATGGTAGTTTAAATATTTGAAAGAAGGAATGAGATGAGGCTTTTTCCCTGGGACATTTTGTAAACCATCTATTGTAAGAGGAACTACTTCGTTTTACATGAGAGACTGCAAACTTTGCTTGCTGGAAGAGGTGCAATATGGAATACATCACATGTATTTAATTGAGCTATGTGAAGAGGAACTATTTCGTTTTCAGCTATGACTCTTTAACTGTGGGAATGTTCTGATTTCTAAACCTATGTTCTTGCTGGAATATTCTTAAGTTTATTTTTGTGATGTGGTTCTCCATGGTGAGTAATATTGGCTTGTTCATAAATAATCAGTTATCTGGTTGTTGAAATATTTTTGTAGAGTGTTCATGTGTTTTGGAAGAAAAGCCTCAGCTATCTGAAACATTTCACAATGCATGTACTGATTGTATTATTCACCCAACATGATAATTTTTCTCCCTAGGGATAGATTAGATAGTTAGTTTATTTCTTATTGTATCTGATTTGGTTGCTCGCGAGCACAAGACGAGAGGTAAGAACCTGCGCATCACATTGTGACCGCTCCCTGCATCTTGATCGCCCTGCATTTAATTAGGCACTTGCATTTCATTTCTTAAAGGCAAAACACAAAAACTCGGTGGGCCGGGCCGCAACCGATAAAGACTTTGTTTTGTTTCTTGACCTATGGTAGCCGGACCACAAACCGGACGGATTCCCTATTCCAAACAGTCAACGGGCTAGTTGGGAACGTTGATTGGGGAGAATCCCTTACTGTTGCCGCCTGCGAATTTCCAAGCCTCAACATGTCTATTATGTTGTATTTATGCGCTTGCATATATATGCACAATGATATGTGGAAAATAAAAAATAAAACGCATGAGGCTTTTTTCCCCTTGAGCTAAAAAAGGAGCAGGAATTTCTTTTTCAACAAACTAATTTGATGGTGTTCTAATATAGAAAACCTAATCACTATTTCATTATTTTGGTGAAATTTTGGGCACAGAGTTTTGCAAGAGAGACTTACTGGGGAGGAGTTTGAAGAAATTGGATTATTCTTAATATCGGAATTTGTAAGGTATGATGAATCACACAGAACTCTACATAGTAGAAATTTCAAGTGTGTAAATTCTTACCATTGATCTTAATACATGATTTACTTATGTTCCTATTAATATTTAGAATAAAATCATAAACAAATGAAAGATTTCATAGTTACATTCAACGCTAGAACCTTTGCTTTCATGTTGCTTCCTTTTTGTTTTATATCATTGCCAATTTTCACATTAGGTTTTAACTCCCTCTAATATTTCACAATTTGGGTTTTTTTGTAGGCATTTTAGATCATTTAAATGTTTGTGGTTCTACATGTAAGGAGTTGGGAATTAGATACAATGATACCACTTATTGCATCGGATCCCAAACCCTTCCTCTCGGTTTTTTGTAAAAACCCTTTTGTGGTTTTTGGTGCGGTTCTTTTCTATAAAGCGTTGGTGCGCTCGTAATAAAAGCACACTGTTCGGCTATAAATAATTTTTTTAAAAAATAAGTGATATCACACCAAAAAAGTCATGGCTTAAATTTTTTAATTTATTTTTCGTTATCGATGTGTTCAACTATGATGCATCAGTGTGTGCATGATGCAAACATGCCACGACATTTGTATTCATAAAGTGCACCGACATGGAAAAATACTTATTTAGATGGAATTTATGTAATTTATTTGTATAATATATTTATTAGTTTCTCTATTTAATAGTCCAAGGTGTTTATTGACCGAAAATGGGTGGTAAGAAATCAAGGAACAATCATTCTAATCAACATGAAATTTTAATAATTTTATACAGAAATTACAAACTAGCACGATGGGATTTCTTTGTAAGTTTTGTATAAAATTAATATATTTTAATTATATGTAAATTTAACTAATATGTATTGGTAATGTGTGTCACACAGAGCCAAAGAATTAGGAATATCGATAAGACTACTTGAAATCTAAGTGCAGAAGAGTGTAAAACCTTGATGGAAAAGTTGCAGATTGGATGAATCAGGTGAATCAAAAAGTAATCGATATTATTTATTTTCAATTTTCAATAATAATGTACTTAAGAATACTCACTAACGTGTTTCAAACAATTTATTTCACATATGGTGAATGTTCTGCAAGGACAAACATCAATAGAAAGGAATGCCATCATAAGAAAAAAATATTATGGAAGATGTAAATGATGATGAATTGATCCTTACATCATCTAAAGTGGTGTTGGAAGTTAATAAAAAAGGGAAAACTTTTATACAACTATGGGGGATATAGTGGAAAGAACGTATAGATGTACTTTCCACTTATAGTACATAAATCAATCCAATGATTCTAATAATAAGGTTATAATCTACATAAAGTATTTACATAGCAATGATCAATGGGACTTGTTAGACTTGCAATAAAAAAAGCATACAACAACAAAAACTAACAATTCAAAAAGTAACATTCATAAACATGCTTCTCTAGAATATGTATGTACTATTACAAAGTATTCATTTATGAATATTAATTCAGTTATAATTACTTTTCATATCAATATAAAAATAGTTTAATTTCATATTAACTTTTCAAGAAGATGATAAAAATCTCGAAGGATGAACAAGGTGATATGTGAAATATGTCAATAGGGATGTACAAAAAAGTGTACGAGGAGATAGTCAAAGAATAGAGATAATTGCATCGCATGAAGAGCCATCTCAACAACAACGTGCTTCAAATGTATGTAACCATTGAATTTTCTATTATGTACATATAACTAATTAATTTGGCATTAAATATTAATTTTCAATTGTTTTGTTGTAGAAAAGAAAAAGGGAAAAAATCCAATCAATACAAGATAGGACAACAAAGAAAAAATGGTTGATAACAAAGTTTGTGAGTAGTTGTGATTTCCTTATAACAACTTAAGATTTCATATTGGTTGTGTTCTTTATATTTTAATATTTTTTACATCAGTCATCCATGGATGTTTTCAAATAGGTGCTAGCATACAAAGAAGAGCCATCGTAAGAATGGATTGGCATTAGGTTAAGTATGGATTGTGAGTATATGTTGGTGTATCAAAATTAATTATGGAATTTGTAAGTATCTATCTTGTTTTACTTCTCTCATTTTATAATTAATGGAACAACAAAAAACTTGTATATTAAATCTATAATTTGTGGAGTATAAAACTTGCAGGGAACAAAGAATGGAGTGGAGCCAACAATAGATTTGTTTCCATTTAGCACTCAATTGTTTCTAGAGTATGATTTTCAATTTGCATTCATGTATATTATCTATTGTAATTTGCATTATGCCTACCAATGTAGATACACTCATTACACTTTATTTTTATGTTTGTAGATGGAAGTTGAAGATGAGGAACACAATCGAGGAAATCAACAAAAATAGGTCAAATAACTCAATTCATGCAAGTAGTTCAAGCACTAACAACAATTCCAGAGAAGACTGATTATCAATATAATTGGATGTTAATGCAAGCTTTTGTATATTTTGGAATAATTGTCTGCAAAAATTAAAAATTTTGTATAATGTACTGGACATAGTGTCCCAATTGAAATACAATATATTACCAATAAGTGTAACAATCACATATTGACATTTTGATTATTGTGGACCTTCATGTTGTCCCATTTTGTATGACAAAGATCCTCTTATTTATATATAATATAATAAATTTTATTATTATATTGCATTGTTCAATGTCGTTGTAAAATGTTGCATCGATGATTAAATATTACAATAGACATGGAAATTGGTCATATAAAAAATTAATCCAAACATCATATCTGAATGCAATTATTAAAATTCAAATTATTTGAATACTATTATAAAAAATGTCTCAATTTCTAATGAATAATGGAATCTATAAATAAATAAATAAAATAAAGAGAAAATGTTTACCGATGCTTTTGATCATTTTAATCACACTGGTGCATTTAAGTAAAAGGAGCATCATTGCTTTTACAACAAAAGTACATTGGTGCAACAAACTATTCGCTACATGCCTTGTGGCATGTTTATTATTACACTCCAATGCTTTCTATATATAATCACACCAGTGCTCCATTACATTGTAACCACACTGCTGAATGTAAAAATGCAACGCACGTTCCTAGTCAACTTCACTAATGTGTTTTTGTTAGGATGCCCATTAGGGAAGATAAACAAATAGTCAACACCGGCAAAGAGAATTGGCATTGAAGCACTTAATTTCAATAAGAATGTACATATAAATACAATGATGTGAATCTTGAATTCGTTTTCCCAAGATTTAACGGATTAGGTTCCAACAATCCCACCCTTAATATAAAGGGTTGTATAGGAGTCCAACCAGAGAGTTGAAATATGGAGTTGCAAGTGGTTGAAAGACTGTGCTCTCTAAATCAAAGGAAAATAGAAGCTAAAGTATTTTGCTAAATGGGTGGTTTTATGATGACCACAAACTCTAGAAGTTGGTGATAACTCTAGTTTTGGCTTAGTGATTCCTTGTGTAACTTGGCACTAACTTTGGTTCTCACTTCGTGGTTCTCTGTGGAACTTAGGTCTAGGGCTTCGCAACTTCTTTTTTTAAATGGTGGTTTAAGGACCACCAAAACAGATGTCTAGTAGAAGCAACAAGAGGATGATTTCTTCATGAAAGTATTAAGGTCATCTGTAGTTAGCCTTTGGAAGTGAGGAAGGACATAAGAGTTAATATTCTTCATTTTCGTTTCCATGTCTAGTTCTTTCATGGGAAACTAAATAATCATGTGTTATTCCCCTCCTTTTGACATGTTAAATAAATACTAAAACTCCCCATGTATCCTAAAATGGCTCAAAATGTTTTGACTTCGCTTTCCATTGTGGTTTTGTAGAGCTCGCAACCACCTTTCCAAAAAGCCCGTATACTAATTTGTGTGCCTCATTTGGACCTCTTGTAGTAGATTATCTTATGAATTATTCAAATGTCCCTTCCTTGAATCAGGGCTCTCAAGTTAATGTTTAGAATCTTCAAGTACTTCTTGCCCTTGTGCTATAGAAAATTTCCCATTCCTACTACATCATGCATGTCCTACACCGAAGTTAACTATTTTTGGGAGAAAACAACTTTACTTATCAATATTGCAATGCATGCATTCACCCTCGAGTCTGCCTATGTCTGGCGTCTTTCTATTTCTAGTTTAGTTGTTTTCCTAACCTTCATCCCCACATTTCCTCTATAGTTCAAACCTAATATCAAAGGTTTTAAACTTTTGTAGTTTTAACACCTCTCCAATGAAGACAACAGAAAGTGTCGGGCCACCAAATTATAGCAATGATTAATGTTGTTGAATCCTATGGGCACACATAAATTATCAATCAAATTGTGTGAGCTTCACAGTGATGCACTTTGTATATGGAAGCATAAGGTCCATATATGTTGAGATTGACTATGTTAATTTATGAATGGTGTGTAACTAATTATGCATTGTTGATTATAAACAAACTATCTAATTCTGTAGCATAAAACACTAGCACGACTAAACATTGCATACTAGCTAAAGAGTTACTCTGTAACAAACCATTCGAAGGATATATAACATACTCTAACTATTATCTCATAAATATGTTAAAGTTGAACGGTGCAAAAGAAACTTAAATGACATCAAAAGTCAAAAGATAAATCACACAATAAAGTCACAAGATAAATCAATGTTGTTGAATGTGAATAACACAATCAATCACAATTGCGAAAGTGTAAAACAAATGAGTAGGAATGCAAATACAAAGAAGGTGCATTCATCAATGTTACCTTAAAAGTGGACCTTTGTTTGATGAAGAGGACAATGAAATCCTTTAATAAACCCTAGCTACAATATGTTGAAAATCTATCCAATATTAATCAAATGGGTAACCTTCTACAAGATACATATATCCCTATGTGTATTATGGACTTGCTTCCTATCCCACAAACTTCCAAGACTCCCTTTAATAAATTATTCCCCAAGAAATGCTAACGGTTTTTAGTAGTTAAAAGATCAACTAGGAAATTGCTAACTAACAATTCCTTGAGCTTTATCACTCCAATTGAACCTATGAATTTTGTTTTCCTTAATCATTCATTGTGTTGTGTTGTGATACAAACACACTTCCCCCCTAGTTCCTTGTGAATTTGGGAGAAATCAACACCTTGTTGGTTAAAGTTGAATCATTCAATTAAGTTATTGAATGATGCTTCATGGAAAACATGCAAACAAAGACTCTGCAACAATCATTCACTGAAGTTTGCGAAGGAAGACCCTCCAACAAGCATAAAATCCCACACAGACAAGGAAATGGCATTTATAAACCACTTTGCATCATTTGTGAAATGACATTTATAAACCACTTTGCATCATAATTACTAGCACATTCAAATCCAATAGCATGTAACCCAAATAGTCCATCACAAAATTTCATGAAACCACCAAAACACGTCCATTTGCAAGCATGAATGAGATCAACTAATTGGCAATAGATAAGGTGCAAAAATGGAATGTTTTGGGGGCTTATAGTGGTTCAATAAAGAGGAAGAAAATGAGTAAAAAGGGAAAATTGTAGGGTTCATCCCTATGACATACCCATCATCATTTCCAATCATTAAGCATAATCCATCACTCCATAATCATGCATGTGTTTCCTTCTCTAGCCAATTTCCAAACATATCCTTCACCTCTATTACCTTTTTCAGAATCAAGTGGTGACTTCACAAAACATCCTTAATCAATTCATGGTTCTAAATATCGACTACTCGTGTTGGGTAATGCATTTCCATTACAATATTTATTGGTTGGTTGTTAGTCCTTAATTTTTGGCTCCCAATAGGTACTATTAGTTCACCTTTCCTTTTCCAAATTCTCATTAGTGTGAATCCCTTCAAGCTACATCAAAGAAGTCACTTTTCTACTCTTGTATTTTTCATGTCTATTATAAGTCATAGTGCTCAATTTGTCCATCTCCATAGTGCCTTCCATCTTAAGCGTCCAAAAACCCTTCTTCAATTTAGGTCATCATACTTTGATGCTATAAGTGAATTTATCTTATTTGTGAATTGGTTATGAATGCCTTCAACAACCATTCAATAGATCAAAAACCTAACCAGCTTAGATCTATATATATATCTATATTAGTTCATTTATTGTCACCATATTTTTTTTAATTGTTTCATTGCACTTCTCTATTTCTACATTTTATTTGTTTAAGCTTGCCTCCACAAAAATGATTGCATGTCATTTACATATAGGTTGCACATTCTTAACTTTCAAGTGAAGTTGTACACTTCGCTCACAAGAAAATTGTACCAATTGGTTATAGTTATGAGGTTATTACAATATCATCAAAACCTAAAGTGCAATCTTTTAAACCTTAGGAATATGAGTATCATTCATCACATGATTTACTTGTACATAGATACCTACATCGTAGTTTGCTCATGATTATAAAGAGTAACTAAAAACTTAAAGGCCTTAATCTTGTCCGAGTCAAGAAAACAAGTCACCCTTTGTTCACATTTTGATTTCATGATTTAAAATTCTAAATAACTTGGTATCTTTCAACACAGTTATATTTCAATCAATCAATTGCATTAGAAAACTTTCGATACAATTTATTCATATCACAAATCAATTTCTTCATACCACAAATCATTTATTTCCTCTTTTCTGGTTCACATTTCATACTTCTTAGTTTTCAAATTTCATTAAAATACTTTTCATTTCCTAATAGTTCCATTTAGCTATGCCCATTCTACTTGGTCTCAAATCCTTGAGTTTAGGTGCACAATGGTCCATGGTCATGCCTTTGTTTGGCACTTCACTTAGCTTTGCATGTGTGTGGTTTAACAAAATTAAATCAGCAATCGTTCCTTGCCAATTAAATATTCCACTTTCTTTTCAAAGAAATCAATTTGCTTGCTCAAAAACTCCATTAGGACCATTCATATAATTTTGTATTAAAGCAAGAAATCATGCATTAATCACATTCATTGCTCATCTCAAACTTGTTTTCAATAATTGAATTCAAATTAACTTGTTTTCTAGCATCCATTATGTCTAGATGTCCAATTATTGCACCAAGAGTAATGAGGTGCTTTACAACCCAATATGACACAAATGTTGTCATGCACGTATGTTCATCTGTGTCAATTAAAATTGGCTCAATTTAAATTTTACACAATTGCCAAAAAGTTAAAACCAACATAGATCTATCTTAAACCCAAATCTATCAAACATCATGACCCCAACCTTGTTGATCCATCTCTCTATTGTCATCTGTCATTGTTTACAGTGAGTCCATCCACTGGATTTAGTGCGATATATCCGCACACCTTTATTCTCTCTAATGCAAGTCTCACCTCGTCTCTTTCCAGTCTATGATCAATAGACACCAGTTTACTTGTGGAAAAACACCCAGCTAAGAGAAAACAGAAGCAATGTTGTCAAAATTCTGCTAAAGCATCTCAAGAGATATGTCAGAAATGTTCTTTTTGAATGCAAGAATAACATCTAAACCACACTATCATTTACTATTATTTGAGGTCTTTAGCTATCTTTCTATCCCCTTTCATAGAGAGTAAACCTTATCTCATCTGTGTTCCAATTGGATATTATATATAACAGACATAGTTAAGAATGCATACAAAAGTATACTCCAGTCAAATAAAACATGTATTCTCTAAATGGATACATACCGATATTTTGGAACAAAGAGTTAATCTATCAACAGAGTGGACAATCACCCTTGGCGCAAAAGAAAATAAAAAAAATATGCTATTTGACCATAACACTAATTATTTTTTATCACTTCATTGCCCCATCAAAATGAAAAGTTATGAAGATATTCACACCAGTCATCAGATACTGCCATAATTTGTCTACTGCTGATAATTACGGGATTTTGTTCTAGAACACCATCCATTATACAATATCAAATTCGTCCAAGGATTTTTCTTTTTCCAGCAACGTGCATGAATTCCTATAATAATTATCTGATCTTATAATCACTAAGAAGAAACTGAATGCAAACTTTCCCTGTACACAATGTATCTATTTCGATTTTGTAAGCTAATTGTCATACTCGGAATTAAAAGATCTAGGAATTGATTTTCAGTAATAACATGTTACAATACCTGCAGCAAAATGCCCCAAATTTGTTTCTACGCTTCTTCCTAAAGTGTGACATAAAACAACTCAGGATGCTGCAGTGCTGAGACTACAGTCTTTCATGACTCAGAAGATACAAGAATATACAGCAATAGCCTACCCATCTTTACATTTTCACAAACCACCCTTTCTACAACACATCCGATTTATTTGTTGTGTGCCCTCAGTAAAGATTGAGTTAGCTCTCTATAGGGTTTGAATCAGGAGGTACAGGTGCAACATCACCAGAAGCATTCTGAGGACCTTGAATGGGCGTTGCTGCTGGTATTTCCTTCTGTCCAGTGTCTCCATTCGTTGTCTTGTCTGATTCGCGAGGGCTCACCATTGCTTTTTCCACTTCTTCAAATTTTTCAGTTGTCCCTGGTGCTGTGCCAACAGGATTGGCAGGGTTTACAGATTCTATCGTCAAGGAAGAGATTGAATCTCTGGATGCATACCATGAATTCCCACACTTCAAACACTCCAGCTGAGAAACACGGGTGCAAACAATCTCAATTGTCAATATTAACTACATGGATTCCAACAATCTAAAACTACCCTGCAATTTAACTGCATTGACAATAAAATGACCAGTTAAGAGCAGGAAATTTATTGAGAACACCATATATATAGCATATTGATTAGATAATTCAAAAGTAGTTCAATGATTAGTACAAAAAACATTATGGCATCAAACCTGATAACGATCCCCATATCCAACATGGATGATGTCTCTCACACCAACCTTCTTCTCCATGCATATTGAACATCGAACATCTGCCATCTGTTACATAAGGGTAGTCTGCATGAGACAAGTGCTGTCAGAAAAGCAAAGCCTTCGACAGAAGATAACTATGATATCAATCTACCTGCATCGTTTGTAACTCCTGAGGCTCTTGCGTAGTTTTTTCCTCTGCTGTTAAACCATCCTGGATTTCATAACATAAGTTTGTTATATATTAGAAATAGTCATTTAAGTGATCACCTTCTAGCAACCCAAAATGATAAAGACTATTTTTTCCAAAACAAGAATTTAATTATTAATGACCAGTGTTTTAAAAATCAGTTGGCTCGGACTCGGACGAGTTGACTGAGCCAAACATGACTCGGCCTTCAAATCAGTTCGGGGACCTGTTTGGTACCAAACCGGCTGAGTTAGTGTACAATTTGGCCAGTTCAGTACCAAACCGGTCCAACTCAGCCATGTTTTGTATCTACTCAGCCAAGTCAATATTGATCTCTTAAGCAGTTTCTCTGGCCATAAAGATGCTTCTATTTGTGCTGCTATGGATGGTTTGGAGGGTTCATACACCCATCCACTTCAAATTTCAAAGTCCCTATTAACCATGTTGGACCAGTTTGATATATTCACCCTTACATGGTATACACATGAGCAGATTTTGCATATTTTCTCTAACTGTCTATAATCTTTCAGATATACTTTTTATTGAAATTTTAATATTTTATGTATTTTTTAGTAAAGCCAGTCAAAAATTCAAACCAGACCGAGTCAGGGCCAAGCCCAAGTTGGAGTCAGAGTTGACCCTCAATCAATTCCAAGGCCGAGTCCAAGTTTTAAAACATTGTTAATGACTTACATAAACTTGTATACTCCTATTTTTAAGCACATCGAAAGATTAAAATGTGAATTTTAATCAAAATTGCAACATTTCATAAAAGGAAAAGAAAAATGTGGATTGTTCAAAACTGTTCAAAACTTTTCATAGATCCATGGCTGTCCAGCATGAAATACAGGAAAGAAAGTACAATCAGCTCAAACTTTGTTTCCTTCTCGGAAAAATCCAGTCAGTATTCTAAATCAACCCTTAACCCACAGTATTAAAACATAAGAAATAAAAACATTTATCTTGCAGAAAAGCCAGAAATCAGTCAACACATTGAGCACACTTATGTCATTGCCTAAATTGTTAATCAGTATTTGTATGTCCAAAATACAAAATAACGAGATCACAGTGACTTAAGAAAGCATTTATAGTACACTTAAACAAGTCATGAATTTGTATTGATAGATGGCATCCACACCCTTAAAGATCAGGAACAGTGTGTTCTAAATTCTAATGGCAGTCTCTTCTCTTATAAAGTTACAACTTCTTGTAGATAACGAATCTAATGCTTATTTGAGAATTCGTATATATATATTGAAAGGAATTTGATCTCAGATTGCATTAGCAACAATATGATGTCCTCAAGCATTTCTGGTTACAATCTTAATAAACTCTAAATCAGATTGAAGTGGGCATATGAAACTAGGAAAGCAAACCAAGTTAAAGGGAGGAAAAAAACTGTTCAAACAAGATTCGTGTGCAAGCCAAACTTCCAAAGAAGAAAACTGTAAAATTAAAAAACTTGTATATAGCAAGGATTGATGTAGAATCCTAGTGTTCAGAGAATGATTCTCATTCTTCATGAAAATTCAATTAGCAGGCCAGTGTCCCACTTCTAGTGAATTTTAATCAAGGTGCCCAAGACATTTATAGACCAATCCTTAATTATAATGCTGAAGTGCATAATGACAAAGTTAAAGGCAAGTCCAATATCAATCTTCGGTTTATGAAAACAGGATTTCCCTTCATATTCGGTGCAGCCTTTATATTATCCAGCCTGGCTTTAGTTCAGGTCAAAACCTACAACCTTTATATGCAATAATATATGACCCACTGTGCCATTGTCCAAGAAGTCAACCAGAACCAAGCAACATGAGACGATCTCCTAAATTTGCCTTATCCAAAAAACCTGCGGTGGGCAACAAATGGGGCAACATAGATGTGTAGAAGAACATTGATGCTGGCTACAACGAAATGAGAAACTGTTGGGTTTGAGCAAATAAAGGAGTTTTCTGAACAGGATAAAAAATGTGCAGAGATTGTAAAGCCATGCAAGAATCCAGTAATGTGGGACAGAAGTATCAAGTTGCATTATTTCCTTCAAGATGGATATTTGTTCAAGGGAAAATAGTTTTGTATACCTGAAAGCTTGCTGTGTGAGTGTTTGATAAGAATGCTGGATAGTGGTGGATTGGCATGGAGTTGGAAAAGTTGTATCCAGATGCAAAATATGTCAAGTGGCTTAAGGAAAGAGTCAAAATACGGGAATATATACACCATTACAGATACCTAGGATGTACAAATGGATTTTGTCCTTCAGTTACCAAGAACACATCGAAGACTAGACTTGGCATTTGTTGTAGATGCAAGTTTAAGCACATTTCTTATCTTGCAAAACGCCCAGTGGAGCTCTTTTAACAGTGTTTTAAAACTAAGCCGAGGCTGAGTTGACCGAGTTGACCTCAAGCCGAGCCGACTCGGCCTATAAATCGGCTCGAGTGATCGGTTCGGTACCAAACCGGCCTATAATACGGGAATATATACACCATTACAGATACCTAGGATGTACCAATGGATTTTGTCCTTCAGTTACCAAGAACACATCAAAGAATAGACTTGGCATTTGTTGTAGATGCAAGTTTAAGCACATTTCTTATCTTGCAAAACACCCAGTGGAGCTCTTTTAACAGTGTTTTAAAACTCAGCTGACCCAGACTCAGACTCGGCTGAGTTGACCGAGTTGACCTCAAGCCAAGCCGACTCGGCCTATAAATCGGCTCGAGTGATCGGTTCAGTACCAAACCGGCCAAGTCGGTGTCCAACTTGGCCGGTTCCATACCAAACTGGTCAACTTGTCCGAGCTACGACTTGAATTGGGCAATTTTTCTGTGCTGGTGCGTGTGGGTTTGCGGGGTGAAAAAACACTCATATTCATTTTTTTGTGAATCTAGCCCTAACCCTAGACATATAACTTGCTAATAAGACGCTTAGATGGCCCCCCATCTCTATTTGCCATTATCATGAATCATATGTGGGAGACAGACACTCGGGAGTTGGATGACAGCCTGTTAAGTGTGGCTGCCTGTGAATTTGTGACCGTGATAGCGATTAGCGACTATGAGAGAGTTTTAAATTTTTGTTAGAGAACTATTAAGTCATTGAAGGCTGTGACTAGTCACTAGCGTCTGAGAGATCACAGAATTGTCATTATCAGTTTATCCCCAGTTTAGAGTTTATTATGTATTAATGTGACTAGCCTCATTTTGATTATGTATTTGTTCCAGTCTTCCCAATATGTATTGCACTGCTATTTTGATATATTCACCCTTATATGGTATATACATGAGCAGACTTTGGATATTTTCTCTCTAATGCTTTGGAATCACGAATTAGAATCTTTTAAATAATGTTTTTTCTGTAAAATTTAGATATTTTATGTTTTTTTTAGTAAACCAGACATTAAATAATAAAATCAAATCGGCCGAGTTATTGCCGATTCATTACTGATTCCGAGTCCGAATCTGAGTCTGAGTTTTAAAACATTGTCTTTTTCAAAGGCATAGTGGGAACGCACAGGTTAAAAAAGACATTTACTTTAGATAGTGATATCAAGTTCCTTAGTCATTTTTGGAAGACAATATGGAACAAAATGGGTACCGGATTGCAAAACAGTTCAGCATATCACCTGCAGACAGATAGACAAATTGAGACTGTTAATAGAAGTTTAAGAGATCTTCTAAGGCATCTAGCAGGAAACATGCCAAAACAAAGGGATCAGGGTTTAGTGCAAGCTAAATTTCCATGTAATAGTTTGGATAGGGGTACTCCAAAAGTGTGTATGCCATGTTTGGGAGTGCTTCATGGGATGTGGGGTGCATGGTGTATGGTTGACCCTTGGTGTTGCATGATGGACTTGCACATTGGAGGTGACTTACTCTTGGTTGCAAGACCTTGTATGGATGCTTGCATGACAATTTTCCTTGGAGCGTTGAAGACTTATGGAGCTTGGTGATTTAATGCAACCGGCACATGAAGGATGGTTTCCTACTTGAAGGACACCTTGAATTGGAGGAGGAGCATTGGGCATTCTAGAGGACAACATTGAGCCCTGGACATCATAGGGTTGCTTGGTTTCTTGCATGGAGGCTTTGGGGACACTTGGATTGCGTTAATGGACATGTAGGCGTGGTGGTCCTTGAGGAGGCATATAATCTTAGAGATGAAGTGGAGCTTTGGACCTTGGAGAGTAGCATTAATTCCTTGGAGCCTTGCTTGTTGATCTTCATCACCTTGGAGCTTGACATGTGTCACTTGGAGTAGAGTGCTTCGTATGTGTAGACTTGAGTCTTGTAGGTTTTCTTTTAGTGGACTAGGTCCACTTGTCATATAAATAAAGGAAGTACAAAGTCATCAACATAATCAATTATGCACTTCTGTTGATTATTCTTTACACTTGGCTTAGCAACGAAAGAAGAGTGCTACTCTCTCTCTCTCTCTCTCGTTCAATTTTATTTGTACTTTATTTCTCTGTCTTAAGGAAGTAGGGTTTTCTAGAGCATTCTTAAGTCTTGGAGTATGGTTTAATCCTTGAAGAGGCATTGAAGCTAAGGTTTGGTGATAAACCGTAAATTGTACTTGTTGAGGAGAAAGAGAAGAGGAGACGCCTTACATGAGGCCAAGGAGGACTTGCTAGTGGTGATTCCAGCTTGTTGGAGCATATTTGATGGAGCTAGGGGTACTCGTTCTTGGAATAGATCGTATACATAGCCCAATCAATTCCTTCCCACGTACACTAGGCGTACTCATGCTTAGAATAGATCGTATCCATGGCCCAATCTAAGCCAAAGCCATGTCATTAAATTCATCATTCTTCTCTTTGAACTCTACTGTGAGGAGAAAATATAACCATGGATATTATGCCTCCCAGGGACATCCAAACAAGTCATGTCAACCATGGGCACTCTTCAGATGACATCATTAGACAATCCATTTGATCTTTCTTAGTGATCGATTCTGCAATGGATACTTCTTCTTCCTCAACCTATCTTACAAACATCTAGTTAGTCTCTTGCACTATTTTTTATTTCTCCTTCTTTGATGTATTATTTAGTTCATGTATTCCATGCTTTATCTTGCTTTATGCTTTTGAGGATAGCCCAACGCACTCCTACAAATTCATATCACGGATTGCACATCCTAGTCCCATTGACCTACCTTTGATAATTTGTTGGACATTAATAAAATCATCTAATCTTATCTTATCTTGATCCCATCATCAATTTCATCTACATAACTAACTAGATTATCTTTAGGCCTCTTATCCTATTCTGCTCAATCTTGTTTGGCCAATGCTTCACAAAATATAAGCCTCTTCCTCTAAAGTCTCATGCATTTGTCAACTTGTTCACAAGGTCATTGATCTCAAGAAACTTCTTCATAAACCTTTTGCAATGCCCCATAGGTTTTATAAATATTCACATCATCGACACTCTACAAGCCATCCTTTTTCTTTACTTCATCTAGACAAAATTCCACTTTTACTTTGAAGTGTTTGACTAAAACATTTGTCAAATCTCCCAAATCACCAATTGCCCATAACTTAAATTTCCCAATACATTCTTTAATTTAACACCACTTCTTTAGCATATGGGGTTGTGACTAATGCCCGAAGAAATTCCTTCTTGAACCTTTTATAATGCCCAACTAGACTTGGATAAGCTTTATCGATGTTCAAATTTGCTAGTGATACCTTTTCTTTACTTCATCTAGTCAAAATTCCAATTTCAATTTGAAGATAAGTTTCTATCGAATCTCTTAGATCACCAATTGTTCATTACTTGGATTTACCATTGATTCTCTAGCACCATTTCATCCTAAGTGAAAAGGGGTTGTGATTGCTTTTGACATGCCCACAAATGATCCAAGGTTTGTGTTTTAGCAAATTAAATCTAGATTCATATTTGTCCCATATTTGTTTCCATTTTGGATACAATGAAGCATCCACACAAAATTCCTTTTCAGCCTCCTAAATGTAAATAACATAAATATACAAAATAAATAATAATAATAATAAATGAAGTGACACATCCTAACTTAAAGACATGACCTATCAACCATTGTGCCATTTTGACATCATTGATGATTCAATCATCTATCTCACATTTATTATTAATTGCTTATCGTATATAGATTTGAACCTATTGTCCTTTTTAAATAGGATATTCAGTAAATGAGCTTTGTTTGTACTTATTTAAATGAGCTTGTTCATTTCATTTGGTATCGAAACCATGTTTTGATATCGATTGTTGACCACATATTTTTAGATCTTGTTCAATCCAGCCTTCAACCACTCATTCTATCAGAATTTCTCTGATCTCCAAGTTTTAAAACACCACTAACTTTTGGCTTGTCTAAAATGTTGATTTTTTAGCAGCATCAAGAGCCATTCTCTGGGAGAATGAAAGCAACTAGTCAGTTACCATGAATTTGATTCAGTTTGGGACTGAAGCTTAGCCTAGAGCTGAGAACCATTCTCTAGGAGAATGGAGGCACCTGGTCAGTTACCAGGAAGTTGATCATCTTGACTCAATCTGGGATTGAGGATCAACACAATGTGGTTTGGGACTAAGGCACTTGGTCAATTACCAAGTAGTTGACATTGGGTCAACGTAATGCAGCCTAGGGCTGAGGCAACTGGTCAGTTACCAGGTCAAAACTAGAAGCCCTAGACTGGATCTAGGCAAGTAATGTACTCCTCTACTTGGTTAGTAGGATATGGGACCTTCTCAAGGGACTGGCCAACCCTTGTTGATATTCCTAGCACATGACCTTAGTGCAATGAGGAGAACGAGATAAACAATTTATAATCCTCCTTATTTATGATGATGTACTTCGAGTTGACATGTATGGACCATGAAGACCAATAAGAACGCTTGAAATGATTTGTTATGGTCATAGAACCACTTGAAGGACCAAGAAAACCAATGAGAGTCCAAGTACCCTCAATGTTGGTCCAAGTGCCCACCAAGTAAAGGTAAAAGTCAAAATCAAAAGATTAAAAGATTAAAAGTCAAGATCAAAAGATTAAAATATTAAAATTCAATGATCAAAGATTAAAAGACTAAAAGTCAATGATCAAAAGATTAAAAGATTAAAAGCCCCAAAAGGGCGGTCACCTATTTTTTGGAGTCACCCTCCATTGATGAACTATAAATTCATATGCTTCCTCATTTGTTAACATATCATATGATCTCTTCACCCTGATCCAAAAGGAAAATTTGTGGGGGTCCCTACTGGTGTTCGTCTCTCTATCTCGTGGCAGTTTGGTTCTTTCTCTTGAAGCCAGCAACAGCTATTGAAGGACTGGTTCAAGCCCTGTTAGGCCTCCTCTAACTCACGACAGCCCTGCTAAGGCTTTTCCACTGTTGTCCACGCCCTACAGGACTGGTTCCAAGCTACCCGAGCCCTGTTAGGGCCTGCTACGGCTCACCTGAGCCTTATTAGGGCTTGTTACAGTTTACGGAAGCCCTGCTAGGGCCACATAGAATCCACCCGAGCCCTTAAGGCTTGCTCCTAGGTTCGGCAGCCCTGTTAGGGCACCTACAGGTCACATAATCCCTTATTGAGATCTGCATTAGCAAGTTGTGGCATCCTAAGGCACAAAATAGGCAGGTCGAGGTTGATTGAAGGTTGTTCCAGGAACCTAGCAACATACTCAAACATCCAGTCATCAATAGCAGCACTACATTGATGATTGGGGTCTAAATAAGGAAAACTGGTGGCAACAGACATGTACGGGACAATCATTTTGATCAGGGGTCTTTTAGTCTATGAGGCAAATCCAAATTTGACGTAAAGGTCTATTTCTTATCTGCTCATGTACAAACTCAGTCATCTCATTTAGAGAATGGATTATTAATTGTTTTGGGGTTTTTGTCCTTTAAAGGGTTTCCTCGTGAAAACTTGTGTGTTCAATTTTGTGGATGGTTGCTTAATTTATTACTACTATAATCTCAGTATTATTCCTCTTAAAGTTTATAATTTTACAAAAGGTTGTTACTGCTATTAAATTTTATATAAATGTTAAAATTCAACATGGTATCAGAGCTTTGGATGTGAAGTGCACAGTGTTTGAGAAGGTCACTGTAGCCTCCATAGACCTTGGGACAAATTGCAGACTGAGATAGCAAACCCTTTATTGGATCAAAGATGGCCTCAATCACTTTCAGACCAGAGGACAGATTTGAAGGGTCATCCAACTACAATTCATGGAAAGCAAGGCTTATGCCACCTTGGAAGAAACTGATCTTGATTACTTGGTCACCAATACTGTAGAAGAACCAACAACTAATGCAAGGAGGGCAGCATTCAAGAAGAAGTAGGCCAAGGAAAGGAGGATTATATATGATTGAGTTAATGAGACCTTGATGCCGGTCATAACGCCAATGAAGACAGCGAAAGAATGTTTTGACAACTTGACAAATCTATACGAGAAGAAAGCACCCTGACAAATCTATACGAGAAGAAAGCACCCAGTCAGAAAAGAGTCCTGAAGAACCAGCTTCGTACATTGAAGATGGAAAAAGATGAAGGTGTGGCCTCCTTTACAAAAATCTCTCAGGTAAGAAATCAACTCTCAGCTATTGGTGTTTTAGTAGATGATGATGATCTTGTCCAAGACTCCAAACTGTTTTTTATGGCATTCCTAGTTCTTGGGAAACCTTTTTGGCTGCTATAACTGGTCTTGAAGTTCATCCAAACTTTGAAAGACTATGGCATGACTGCTTGGAAGAAGGTAGAATTCAAAGCAGAGCTAGTAATGTTAAGGAAGGGAACCTTGCCCTTGCAGCCAAGACAAAGAAGTTCAACAAACCTTTACCTCCAAAGAAGAAAGAGAAGGAGCCTCAAAGTAAGCACTTTGATGTATCAAAGATTGAATGCTTTAATTGTCACAAGATGGGGCATTATGCCAGAGATTGTTGGCAGTCAAAGAAAAAGTTCAAAAAAAGATTCCAAGCATCCACAGCAGAAGAAGAACCAAAGAAGAAGAAGAATGCTAAGTTTTCCAAAGAAGAAGAATCAAGAAGAGAGTACTACCTGATTTATGCTCTCTCCGGCTCTATCACCAATAGTGTTAATTCCTAGTTGGTGGATAGTGAAGCTTCTAGACACATGATAGAATTTTGTGAAGCTCTTACAAACTACAAAAAGAAGAAGTTCACTACTCGAGTAGAACTTGAAGATGATACCAATCGAAGGAATTGGTTCAGTATCGCTTCAACTTGACATAGGAACTATTTTGCATATTGAAGACATATATGTCCCTGGCTTGAAGAAGAAACTCTTCTCAGTTGTTGGCTTAGAAGATAAAGGCTACAAAGTAATCTTCATGGATAGAAAGGTTCTCCTGTGGTCAAAGAATGAAGAATTGAGTTCAACTGAGATGATTGGAGTTCAAGAGGGAGGCCTCTACAAGGCATACGGGCATTCCACTCAGCTATTGGTTCACAATACAATCAATCCATGTGAGCTATGGCATCGAAGGTTTGGGCACCTTCATTATGGAGCTCTCCATGGTCTTCAAAAGATGGTAACAGGTATGCCTGAGTTTCCTTATGAACATGATGGTATTTGTAAAGGTTGTGCCCTAGGAAAGAATACGAAGAAATCCTTTCCTAAAAGTAACAGTAGATCTAAAGGGACTTTGGATATTATTCATTCAGACATATGTGTACCTATGACTTCACCTTCTTTAAGTGGTTGTTTATACTATGTATTTTTCATAGATACTCTCACAAATCATGGATTTACTTCCTAAAGGTTAAAAGTGAAACTTTTGATAAGTTTAGAGAGTCTAAGGCTCTAATTGAAAACCAGACAAGAAGGCATATCTGTATCTTAAGATTAGAGAATGGAGGTGAGTTTGAATCTAATGAGTTTGATGATTTTTGTCGAGAAGCAAGAATCAAGAGGGAGCTAACGGTGCCATACAACCCTCAACAGAATGGGGTTGCAGAAAGTAAGAATAGAACAATATGTGAAGTTGCCAAAGCTATGTTGTGTGATCTAGATCTTCTTTTATCTCTATGGGTTGAGGCTTCATGTACTGTTGTATACATTCAAAACAGAAGCCCTCATGTTATCTTGGGGGAAAAGACTCCAGAAGAAGTATTCACAAGTGAGAAACTCGCAGTTGATCACATGAGGATCTTTAGAACTCTAGTCTATATTCATGTGCCAAAAGAAAAGAGATCAAAGCAAGAGCCTTCCAAAAAGAAAGGCACATTTGTTGGTTACAATGAAAGTTCAAAATCTGATCGCATCCATTGTTCTTGGTCAAAGATACATTGAGGTTAGTAGAGATGTGATATTTCATGAGGAAGTTGCTTTCCCTCATTCTAAAGAGCTTCCAAATGATTCAGAAGAATCTCCTTCCGGAATTTCAAATTCTCCTCATTCAGAGGATCAGAGGGAGGAGGAGGATGAACCTTCAAATCCAAATGCTCCCATAGAATCAGAAAGGTTGTTGAAGAGTTGCTTGAGGCTCCTCCTTCCAAGAGAAGGCCTACTTGGCTTTGAGAAACATTGCAAGAAGTAGAGAAGCATAAAGCTCCTCCTGGAACTTTCGGAGAATGCAAGATGCCCCATAATTATTAAGGTCTTATGAGCAAGCTCATTGATGCAGAACCTTCTACATATAAGGAAGCAGCAAATCAATAGGTATGGAACGATGCCATGATAGAGGAATACAATTCTATTACAAAAAATGATGTGTCCAAAAGATAAGTCTATGGTGACTTCTAAGTGGCTTTACAAAATCAATCATGTTGCTAATGGCAGCATTGAAAAATCTAAAGCAAGGTTTGTGGCACGTGGTTTCTCTCAAAAGGAAGGCATAGATTATGATGAAACTTTTGCTCCAGTTGCCAGATATACCACTATTAAAACAATTATCTCCCTCGTTGCTGTCTTTGGATGGAAACTTTACCAAATGGATGTGAAGACAACTTTCCTTAATGGCAAAGTTGAAGAAGAAGTTTACATTGACCAACCAGAAGGTTTTGTGACTCATGGGATGAAATCTCATGTGTGCAAACTAAAGAAAGCTTTGTATGGGCTCAAACAGGAACCAAGGGTTTGGTATGCAAGGATTGACAGTTACCTTCATAGCTTGGGATTCTCCAAGAGTGTTGCTGACTCCAACCTATATTTTAAGGTTGTTCAAAACCATCACTTGATCTTAGTTTTATATGTGGACGATTTGTTCCTTACTAGAGAGGAACAACCGATACCTCAGTGTAGGAGGGAGCTCACCTCAGAATTTGAGATGAAGGATCTGGGTCCTATGCACTACTTTCTTGGTTTAAAGGTCTGGCAAAAGCCAGATGAGATCTTCCTTTCACAAGGGAAGTATGCAGTTGATATCTTGCAAAGGTTTGGGATGCAAGACTACAGCCCATGAGCACACCCATGACATCATACTTGAAGAAGCTACATGAGTCAGCTTCTTGTTCAAAGACAATGGATCCTACTCAATATCGACAACTCATTCGATCCTTGATGTATCTAGTGCATACTAGACCAAATAATTGTTATGCAATGAATACATTGAGTCAGTTCATGTCTGAGCCTAAGCACATACATTGGATAGCTGCTAAACATGTGCTTAGATATTTGTGAGGTACTATTACTTATGGACTCAAGTACACTTCCAGCAGTGGAGTGAAGTTACTTGGTTATGTTGACTCCAATTAGGCTGGTAACGCGATGGACTGGAAAAGCACATTCGGGTATTACTTCAGTATGGGATCATCCATGATCTCTTGGTCCAGAAGGAAACAGGGTTCTATAGCTCAGAGAACAGCTAAAGCTGAGTATATTGTTGCCAGTGATGCCTACAAAGAAGCAGTATGGCTTAGGAAGCTACTCTCTGACCTGTTTGGTGGAAAGCTTGAGTCAACTATTATCCATTGTGATACTCAGAGTTGCATAAAGCCTTCAGAGAATCCAGTGTTTCACGACAAATCGAAACACATTGAGATGAAGTATCACTTCATCAAAGATATGGTCCAAAGAGGTGCCATGAAACTTCAGTACATCCATACAGATGAGCAAATTGCAGATGTGTTGACCAAGCCTCTATCACTGATGAAGTTTGTGTACTTTCGAGACAAGCTTGGTATTGCAAAGAATGCCTCTCTCGCTAAAAGGGAGTGTTGATTTTTTAGCAGCATCAAGAGCCATTCTCTAAAAGAATGGAGGCACTTGGTGAGTTACCAGGAATTTGATTCAGTCTGGGGCTAAAGCTCAGCCTGGTGCTGAGAGGCATTCTCTAGGAGAATGGAGGCACCTGGTCAATTACCAGGAAGTTGATCATCTTCACTCAGTCTAGGACTGAGGATCAACACAAAGCAGTCTAAGACTGAGGCACTTAATCATTTACTAAGTAGTTGGCATTGGGTCAACTTAATTCATCCTAGGGATGAGGCACCTGGTCAGTTACCAAGTCAACACTAGAATCCCTAGACTTGATCTAGGCAAGTAATGTACTCCTCTCCTTGGTTGGTAGGTTATGGAACCTTCTCAAGGGAATGGCCAACCCTTGTTGAAATACCTAGCACATGACCTTTTTATCAATGAGGAGAACGAGATAAACAATTAATAATCCTCCTTATTTATGATGATGTACTTCGAGTTGACATGTATGCACCATGAAGGCCAAGAAGAACGCTTGAGAGGATTTGTCATGGTCATAGAACCACTTGAAGGACCAAGAAAACCAATGAGAGTCCAAGTACCCTCGGCGTTGGTCCAAGTGTCCACAAAGTAAAGGACCAAGTACCTTAAAAGTCAAGATCAAAAGATTAAAAGTCAAGGTCAAAAGATTAAAATATTAAAAGCCAATGATCAAAAGATTAAAAGACTAAAAGTCAATGATCAAAATATTAAAAGATTAAAAGCTCCAAAAGGGTGGTCTCCTATTTTTGTGGAGTCACCCTCCATTAATGAACTATAAATTCAGATGCTTCCTCATTTGTTAACATATCAACTGCTCTCTTCATCTGTGATCCAAAAGGAAAATTCGTGGGGTTCTCTGCTAGTGTTCTTCTCTCTATCTCGTGACAGTCTGGTTCTTGCTCTTGAAGGCAGCATCAGCTATTGAAGGACTGGTTCAAGCCTTGTTAGGCCTCTTCCAGCACACAACATCCCTGCTAGGGCTTTTCCACTGCTTCCCACACTCTACAGAACTGGTTCCAAGCTACCCAAGCCCTGTTAGGGCCTGTTACAATTTACGGCATCCATGCTAGGGCCACATACAGTCGACCCAAGCCCTGTTAGGGCTTTGCTCCTAAGTTCGGCAGACCTGTTAGGGCACCTACAAGTCACGGCAGACCTTATTGAGATCTGCATTAGCAGGCTGTGGCATCCGAAGGCCCAAAATAGGCAGGCACAGGTTGATTGAAGGTTGTTCTAGGCACCTGGCAGCATACTCAGTCATCCAGTCATCAACAGCAGCACTACCTTGATGATTGGTGTTTGATTAAGGCAGACTGGTGGCAGCAGACATGTACAGGACAATCATTTTGATCAGGGTTCTTTTGGTCTGTGAGGCAAATCCAAACTCAACCATCTCATTTAGAGGATGGATTATTAATTGTTTTGAGGATTTTGTAGTGTTCCACAGGGATGCATCTCCTAGGGTCGAGGGCGCGCCCCCTACGCTTCCCACGCCTCGGGGGATGGGAGGCTCCATGGGAAACGTTTCCTAGTGCCCCCCTCTCTGCGAAACTTTGGGAAACGCGGGTCTAGGAGTCTCCCAGATTGGGGGGCTCCCACACGTCCCCACCTGAAAATGGGGGGCTCCCACAGGCCCCCATCCCCCTCGAGTTTTTAAATTTTTTTACTTAAAAACCAAAATGGTTCATCTTAAATTTTTGTCTTTTACATTAAATGGTCATTATAAATCGAAATAGAAACAAATAAAAAGAAACAAACATCGATATGATATGCTTGGCTATAACGATTACATTTACATTACACTAAACTCTTCGGGAACATAAGAGTTTATATGTTGGGGTTCATATTTTTATTATTTTTCTATTTTTTATAATTTTAGAGACCCCGACGCCCCCCCATCCCCCAAAATTTTGGGATGTCTCTACACGTCCCCAATGTGTGTTTCCCCGCTCCCATGCTCCCGCGTCCCGGAAACTTGGTGGATCACTAGGTTTTTGTCCTTTAAAGGTTTCCCCGTGAAAACTTCTGTGTTCAATTTTGTGGATGGTTGTTTAATTTACTGCTGCTATAATCTCAGTATTATTCCTCTTAAAGTTTACAATTTTACAAAACGCTGTTACTGCTATTAAATTTTATATACATGTTAAAATTCAACATAAAAAACTCCATTGAAGAGAGTAATCCACTGCCAAATATCATTGTCAATATAAAATAACATACTTCAGAAAGGAAGAAATAATCATTAACCATTTGAATATCAAGGGGCAAGGCAACATAAAGCACAATGCAGTCGGTGCACATTCTATGGCAACTGGAAATCAGTAAGGAAGTAACTTTGCCAAGTAAGTTCTTGGGACAATAGCATCCAAGCATGGGTCGAACAGTTAAGAAAAGGGGTTATAAAATGGGATTGCCCCTGCCTTGATTTCTATTACCTCCAATCGCAAGAATTTACTTCTTTGTCAAACATCAAACACACTGACCAAGGAATAAAACCAGTACTATTGGGGAACAAAATCTGCAGATAAACATCTAGAAACAAGAGACATCAATTCGATACAAGGATTGATATATCAGAAATGACATTGCATTATAACCATTGAAGAGTTGCACAAAATGCTATAAAATATTAAAATCATGTTGCCTAGCAAATTCGTGGTCAAGTGAACCACCATGTAAGTATTTCTGTCAAGGGGAAAACAAAGCTTCCTCTAAATTGGTGCACCTCACTGTTAAGGCCACAGTGGATAACGTCAATTCATAGTGGAAAATCATATACACAGATATGGAATCCTATAGCCAAGGCAACCGTTTCCCTATGAACCCACTTAAAAGTCACAGCCCCTCTATTATTCACAAGTGTTCATCAAATTATTGAAAGGGTAATAAAAATTATTTATTAACAGAGGAGCTATATATATATATCGGTATATATCTCGGTATGATATCAACCCTCTAAAAGACAAACACTCTAGGAAAGGTTGTGATACAAAAATCGATCATTTGAATTGGACACCTGGCAAGATTAAAATCACAATTCATTATAAGTATTATAGAATTCAGTATCACCAAAGTACCTTTTAATCATTGAAGTACATTTAAAGGGGACTAACCAACAGCAACCAATGTCACTTAAGGTGAGGTGGGAGTATAAAACACAAAGGTCAAACACCGCGTCCATATACTTTAGGCCCAAAATAAAGGGGGGTCAAGTTATGGTTTTGATTGCAATGCCACTGGCTGAACACCGACTAGTCTTTAAAAAAATATGGGACTAAGCCAACAAAGGGAAAAGTAAAATAAAGGGAACGCAATTTGAAAGCACGAGGATAGATGACCCATGACAACACTTCCTAGGCACACGTGGAAGAAAAATCTAAAAATCCTAACTCTTGAAAGTTAATGATAGACCAACACACATATATTATTATGATGGTTATTTCACAAAGACCCCCTTTCTTTTGTATGTATGTGCTTCACCTCATGTACCCTCACTCGAGTTAGATAGCGAAGCTATGCAGGTTGGCTTAGGACTTTCACACGTAAAAGGGTTCTAAGGGCTACATTAATGTTAGATTAGATGGGTAAATTATTATAAATCATTGAGTTATTAGAAACAGTATACTTGTAATATGTATATTGTGTATTATTGTCATATTAGATGAACATTTGCCTAAATTTTAATGATGGTTTGCTTTATTATACTAGTGATTTTATTTACACACGCTATGACTTGAATGGCATGTTGCATGATTGTTAGGCACCTACACTTGGAGGGATACACATAGAAGTGATCATATGTCATGTTCCTAGCACACATCAGGGGAAGGCACAAATCCAAGCATCTTGAGGACCCTTGTTTGACACATGGGAAACTAAGAAACCGGATTCATCCTCTACCCCCCTCGTGTCCCGTGGGGAACGAATCAGACACGATTCGTGTCCGACACGAGGCCGATTCGACCTTCGGTCGAATCCTAAATCGGGACATGAAATCCCCATCGAATCGGACACGAACTTCCATCGTGTCCCGAAAATCGGACACGTACCCAAAAAACAGAACACGTAATCGGCCGAAAAAGACAGCCGTGGTCACTTAAATTCAACTTTTTGTCTTTCTATTTGTCATTTGGAAGGAAGCAAATCATTGAGAGTGAGTTTTATGTGCAGGTGAAGGAGTTTTGAAGGAGATTTGAAGGCCATCCATTGTTTCCAAGCGGTTCCAAGTGCATTCCGAC